>VDFB02259835.1:56598-83332 GCA_007258455.2 Sequoia sempervirens | reverse complement strand
CTATAAAAACCTAACATAGGATTATGGAAACTTGAAGATGGTTTGTAGTACAACTACACATGCTCTAAATCATATAAGAAACCTATATGGACTTCTTATAACACTCTCTAAGAAAGTAAGTTGAAAATAATTAACTAACAAATAATACACAAAATAAAGTGAACAAATTAAAAATAGAAGTAATACTATTTTTTGTGACACTAGATCACCCATGGATCCAAATGCTCTTGCATCACCCACCTACGTTATGCTTAAAGACAGTGTTTTTGTAAGTTTTATTTCATTTTATTGGATTATTGTGTATTTTGCTATACTTAGCTTTAGTGTGCATAGGTAGGTTTATTTTGAGTGAGTTGAGTGTAATAGGTATCATACTCTTCCATAGGATTTACACATTCTCTATTTGGATACTAAGGTATCTTCTTATATTGTGGGAGTTACATTTCATTTTGGATGAGGTGTCCACCTCCCCCATCATTTATATTTCTTATGAACACACTCACATATACTATATTTTCAAGTGGCAGGGAGTACTTTTGCATGCATCTTGATCATCTTGATTAATAGATAGATTTATTATCCTATTTTAGTTTTTGAATCATTGGTTATATGTTACTTCTTACAAATGCTAACAACAAGAAGCAGCCATGCAATGGCCTAGGATGATGCCACAAGAAGATAAATATAAAATAAATTATATTCTTCTCACATTTCTGCATTATTTTAAATGAGTGAGTAAATTACCATAAATACAATTTTTTATCACTTAATCTAACCAAACATGTGCTAAGTTGTCTCACAATGACTAGTGAAACTTTCTTAGTGAATTATTTATTTAAATTTTGAATTTAAAAATGTTAGGGTTTAGATCCAAGAATGTGGAGGTGCCCTATGTCAAGTCTATGCTTGTGGATTTGATTTAAGGTAATAAAAGTCAAATGTGGGGATCAATAAAGGGGATCATGATGTGTGATGTCAATAATTGACTTCACACAAGAATATGTTGTTTGAAAGTTAGTTATTGCTTTTAAAACACTCTAAACAAAGTGGGCTCAAAACATAAGGGAAAATGACATGATAATGAAATTTTCACTATTACAAGTTGAAATGACATAAAACATAGAGATAAATAAGTGTCTACATGCATGTATAAACCAAAAAACAAGAGATTGAGTAAAAAAAACATGTCATTGGTAAGCTAGTTATTGCTTTTAGAACACTCTTATCAAGAATGGCCCAAAACAAAACATAAGGGACAATGACATGATTATGAAATTTTCACTATTACAAATTGAAATGACATGAAACATAGGGATGATACAAGTGTCCACGTAAATGTATAGACCTATAAATAAGAAAATCACTAAAAACACATATGAAATTGTAATTAAATGTTCAAGAAAAGTTAAATTTATTTATAAAATTTTACTATCACTTTTTATTATAAATTGTACATGAAAATGATTAAGGCATGATATGACACAAAAAAGAATTCTTTTAAAAAAATATCATATCATAAATTTAACTATACTTTAAAATAAAATCATACAATTAGATAGAAAAAAATAAGATTATTTATTATTTATAAAAACAATATAACAAAAATAAGACAAAAATCAATGTGAATAGATTAGTACAAGTATGCCCAAAAAAATTAAAATAATTAAAATTATAATAAATATTATAAAAATAATCTGAAATCTTTTTAAATTAAAAGGAAAAATTGATCAAAGGATGAAAACACATTAAATTGAACAAATATTATAATAACATGAAAACATTAGTAACTTACTTACCCGATAAAAGTATTCTGATTAAAAATAAAAAAACAACTTTAAATATACAATTCTAAGGGAAGGGACCGGTGGTGGACCGTTTTTCAAAAACCACAAAAAAAAGAGCCAAAATGCATCATCAACGGATAGTGGGTCACTAAGTCATGTATTATTGGTATGCTGATGTGGCATCACATGATTGGTCAGTTTGTGTACTATGAATTAAATTATTTTTCAATTAGATATTAAATGTAAATTTATTGAATTTTTTATTACCCAAAACTGAGTCCCAGACTGTCAAATACTATACCCACGATTAATCCCCTACTCATAAACCGCTCTTCTCCCTTAAATGGAAACTGTTATAAATCTAATTTTAACATTAACATTTTGCAGATGGTGCTTTCTTTCAGTTCAAGTCCTCAATGATTAAGGCAGGAGAAATTTTGTCGAAAATTAAATGTAGGAGAATCAAATTTTATAACAAAGCAGGCATGGAAACAGTAGCTCCAATTTAACCTACCATATCTGATCTTCCAGCAGTCTTTGAGTTCTTGGGAGAAGCTTTTATTCTTGTGATGGATATATTATTTTGTTCTAGTGGTCCTTCAAAATATTTCTCTACACCCATCCATCTGTTACTTCAGGAGTGCTCTGTACACAGGACAGATCAGTCCGGTGACCATATGACAAATATTTCTGGGTTTACAGACCACATCTTGTCTAACATCACCTCTTCAAGGCCTGTCAAGGGATATGACCTCTACAGTGATGGCCATGTACATCAGAATACATGTCAGTAAGTGAAATTTGTTGAAGGATGTGCAAGTATTCCCAGGAACATATTCTTCCACACCTCCAATATCAATGGTCGAGAGTCAGTCTTTTAATGTCAGAAACATACAAATTTGTAATTACTTATATGGCTATTCAATCCAGAGGAATAAATAAAAGTGCATTTACAATCATGTCATATAAGGGAAAAAAATGTTGCAATGGACATATGATTATTTGGTTTAGTTTTGTTGGAAAGATTTTTATAATTTCATGAAGTTAGTTTATAAAAAATGAATTTGAATTATCAATTTGAAGAAAGTGGTTATTCAATTAGACAAATTATTTGAATATGAATAATTTTAGAACTCTTATGAATACTACAATAGAAATAAAGATATTTCCAGAGATTTAATATAAGACGGAAGTTAGAGAGGATAAATCTTTAGGTGTACATCTCATGTAATTTAATTGTATATGGAAATTTCATTTAGTGATAAGTTATCATAATTTAAGACATTTATAGTATTTATTTAAAGCTTTATTAATCTTTGTTAGATTGGAATAAAAATGTTTTGATTATGGTAAATGCTTTTGACCCAAGTTATGAATCTGTAGGACCAAGCTCATATAAAGAAATGAGAAAGTCGTCTTACAACACCCAAAAATAAAAAGAAACACCAAAAGACAAGACACAAAACACAAGCCACAAAATCCCATGAAAGGGGATGGTAAAGCTAAGACGAGGAGCCTTCAGAAAGCTGGATCACCACCTATGATGGTTTAAAATAAAAATGTTGCTTATAAATTATTCATTTTATTCTAAAAAATATTATGATGACTTCTACATTAAATAGTTCAATATTCAAACAACTAATAGTAAATTTTAATCTAAAATCATCTATTCTAAAGAAACAGCTCTAAAAATAATAAGTAATAGTCAAAACTCAATAATAATTTTACACTTCATATTCAATAAAGAGAACATAAACTGGTAACACAGAGCATGTTTAAAATCACAAAATGTCTCACCATTTTCATGGGCTGTAACAGTCAGAAAGTTCCATGAAACAGTTTAACAAATTTGAGATGAAAATCTCAAAATGGCTCACCATTTACACTTACTGTGGTCGCTGTCTTTCCATATAATTCCTTTTTATCATGTATGAAAATGACAAAGTGTCCCATTAGGAAAGAGGCTAACAAATTTGACTTGGATCTTCTTCATCACATGAAGGCTTGCCAACTTTTGTGGTACAATTGCTTTTAAATTTGTACTGATTGGAAACTTGTGTCAAGTGATTCATCCTCCTTGGCACATAAACACAGAGCAGCTTCTTCTTTAGTACTGATATGTATAGATCCTTAAAACAACAAATCACATGAGGTACTTTCTCTTTTATAAAAAAAATCATACTTTGTAGCTTTAAGATCTTGGCAGTGGGTGGGCTATCATTACATATTTGTGTCTCCAATTGCTTGTCAGAACAGTTCTAAAATTTCCATAATCTTTCAAACTACTTTTTATAAATCCAACCGACATAACATTTTTAATTTAAATTACTTAATATTTTCATAGAGAATGAGTGAATCAAAATCATTTTAGAATTTTATTACTTTATATAAGTAATTTAAATCTTATGTCTATTTTATTACTTTATATAAATAATAATTATTATGATTTTTTTACTTAATTTATTTCTAATTTACAGGGGTAATTTTTGCACCCATTGTCATGTGATAAGATTCTTCATAGTACATTAATGATGTACTCTCTTAACTAAATAGTTTAAACCTGTGAGAAGTACTTTTTTTCCAATGATAATGTCGCATGGCAAGTTGCTTCTAAAATAATAGCTCAATAATTTCTTCTAGATTCTTTTTCAAAAATTATTTTGACATACATAGAAAAATAATGGCGGATCGTCTTATGAACAAAAAAAGTCATTTTTTAGAATTGCAAAAAAAATTCTTTTCTTATCAAAAATTAGAAATACACAAATAATCACCTTAATGAGAAAATCATTCAATAAGCAAAAAATGATTACATTTTTTTTTTGTTCTATGAATATCTTTTACCCAGCTTGCAAAATTCTATGTGCAATGAGTCTCTCTATTCTTTTCTAAAATAGAACCCTAAACAAGCATGCAACTAATCTAGAACAAAAATATTTTAGAAGTAACCAAAGTTGTATGGGAAACACTATGCTTAGAATTCTGTGTGCAATGAATCTTTCTATTCTTTTCTAAAATAGAACCCTAAACAAGCATGCAACTAATCTAGAACAAAAATATTTTAGAAGTACCCAAAGTTTTATGGAAAACACTATGTTTGGGTGTGTTTCACGAACCTATCATTCTATAGTCACACTATCCAATCTTTGAGATACATAGAGAGCAATTTGTCAAAGCTAACCACTTTTATGTAAAAATAAAAATAATTATATATCATGAGGTACATAGATGCTAAAATCTACATTTAACAACTACCAATGCATGTACTTTTCTAATTGGAGATGATTCTAAAGAAAACAAGTTTCAACCCTTAGTACCCCACTACATTCAATATTTTTTACTAACCAAGATCCCATGAAGGGAAAGGTGGGAGAATAAGGATGGTCTGAGTAGTAAGCCACTAAATTCTAGGCTTGAAAGTTACTTGTCGAAATAACAAAACTACAATAAAAATAAAAAATGTAGAAAAATAAAGAGATATAGATTTGTTATCTTTATACCTATACTCTACATGAAGTGAAGCTTCTATAGCTCTATTATTATATTATTATTTTTTCCCTAAAACCATTATAGCTACCACAAGACATTCATCCACATACATAAATAGAATATGATATATCAATGGAAGTTAAAAATTAATAACATAACACTACCTAAAAAAGGAAAGGCATGCCCAAGAGAATGACACTAGAGAAGGTTGCAAGTTACTATTTAAAAAAGAGAAGGGATATTACGGGGAAAGGTTTTACACCCATGTCTTAGAACCTACCGTTGGTGGTATTTTTTCAAAAGATTCAAATCCCTTGTCTTAACATACTTTTATGACATCCTTGAGGCAACATCTACTTCTTTGCAAGACATGGTGGGGGAGGTGAATTTGATGATACACAACATAAGAGTAGTACAAGAGGCCTTTGAATCTCAAAGCACCCTCACTAAAGAATTTTTTTTTGAAATCAATAAATGGAATATAAAAATTGTCATGTGAGAAAATAAACAAAAGATAGGTAGGTAGAGTAATCTTAAGGATGACATGCTTATATTTTAGAATGGGAATTACCTTTCTAAAGTTGGATGACTCGAGGTTGAGCACTTAGAAAATAAGAGAATATTAAACTCCATGAAAATAGTAACACAAGGGTGAGAGATGGACACAATGCTAGATTATTTGCCATATAGTAGGAGATGAAGGAAATAAAGGAAAAATAAAAAAATTCTTAGATGTTAGTAAATGTACTATCAAGAATAGTGAAATGAAGCCAAAAATGCTAAGTGAAAGACTAACTTAGAAGACATATGGAAACATTAGTTCCCCTCTATATGTTGAAATAAAGGATAAGGCAAAACCCAATACTAGGACAAGATGAACCAATTTGAAAAAAGTGAGAACTAAAGAGAAGGATTTATAAGACTTTGTCAAGCTACATGAAATTTTCTATAGGGGTGAGTGTAGGATCATGATGGATCAAACAATACATCTAATTGGAAATAATACTATTAAAAATAGACTTAACCAACTTCACATAAAAATTTGAGTGGGTTTTCTACTCAATTTGAAAAATATGTAGGAATAGATTTTGTATAAAATTGAATGTAGTTTTTGGGCTACTATTTATTTTTAAAAATATTTGGTAAAAATTTGAAATTTCAATGAAGCACTACTAAAATTTTCAAAAACAAAGAGGTAGGTGTCATTCTGGCCATCCTAAGTATGAGAAAAAAAATGAATCTTTAAATATAAGTAAAGGACACATACATGTGACACATATTTTTTTAAATTGTAAGTAAATAATTAGTTATGAATTTTTTACTATGAACTTTAAAAAAATAATAATAATAATTTTATTTCCAACCTAACTTGGTCAAAAAATATGAAATTCATTATTTTTAACCTATAGCTAGTGAAGCATAGAGTGTGATGCATCTTTCAAATTTGAAAAAGGTGAAAATTATGGATTTTTTCAATTAATCTATCAATCATAACTTCAAGTAGAAAATAATTAATAATTACCTATTAAATTAAATTCATAATAAACCCTATTAAATTATATTAATAATTAATAATTACCTATTAAATTATATTTTTTTAAACATTGATAATTTCCTAAATAAACCCTTTTAGGTTCATCAAATTCGAATAAAAAAAGTCATCAGCATAAAGGGTGAAGTCATGGAAAGAGGATGCAACCTCTAAATAGGTTGGAGCACTTGAAAATTCAAGCTTAACATTCCCAAGCCTAAACTCAATGCATTCCTAAGGTTAAAAAGGAGGGAAATTTTTTTTTTCCAAAAATAATAGATAACCATTACTTGGAAGTGTTGAATAAGAAATATCCATTACCTAGAAGTGCATTTCTGCTTTACATAACAAACACCTATTTTTACAAAACGAATATCTATTTTCTAAAATGGATATCTATTTTTTTAGATATCCATTATGCCCAAAAAAATCCAAGAGAATTGGGAACTACAAAAGAGATCCATTTTGTTATATAATGAATATACATTTTGGTTTGAAACCAAAATTATTTCTTTATCTAACCATACAAAAATTCAAATATCTATTTTAGAATTTTTTCTAAGTAAAGATGCACTTTTTTCTATTAACAATGTTTGGCCCATCATGATCTTGCACTCATGAAGAGCTAGAAGTTTTAGATTTCCCTTTATTCTATTTATTTTCTTAATTGAACTTTGGTTTAATATGCACCGTTTTGCTTATGGTGATAGTGGTGCAGTGTAACGTAGCACGGTACTACACAAAATTTAAATAAATTGTCTTGTGATGAGTGTGACCATAATTTTATACAAACCTACAAAAATTAGTTAGAAGAATTCTCTAATGTCAAAAATTAATAAATACATAGTTATTTTTTATTAGCATCAAAATTCACCCAAGAATCTTAAATGGATACGAAAACTACTCAAAATGTAAAAGATAAAAAATGATATAGTACCAACTAATGTGAGGACCAAGTAGAACATATAAAACATAGAAGTAGAATAATAATCTTATAATAGGAATTGTATAAATATTGATTACCAAATAAAAATGTATGGTTAAACTATACAAATTAATTATTTTAAATTACACAATGTAATTTTAAAATTAGATATGGTTGACATGGATAAAATAAATAAGCATTTACAAAGAAAGAAGTGTTTACAAACTAGCCTAAATTAGAAACATACTAACAATTTTTACTCAACCATGATTTTTTTAGATGACTCTTAAAATACCCTAGATTATGTCTCAAACTAGAAGAATTCAATTAAAACTAGGAGAGAGATATATGTAGGAGACTCCAATTAAGAAATTGAAAGTGAGGTTGTATGTGAGTGAGGTATGTAATATTCCAATCAATTAAAACTATAAGAGATATATATGTAGGAGACTCAAATTAAGAAATTGAAAGCGAGGTTGTATGCGAGTGACATATGTAATATTCCAATCAATTCAAACTATAAGAGAGATATGTGTAGGAGACTCGAATTAAGAAATTAAAAGTGAGGTTGTATGTGAGTGAGGTATGTAATATTCTAATTTATTTAGTTACATGAGGGAAACTAGAAACTATATGAAATATTATTAATCCCAAGTATTATGTACATTATGCACCCTTTAAATCTTTATAATTGATAATGGATAGAAAACATAGGTTGATAAAATATGAGTTAATATTAATATTAATGTTATAAGACAAAAATATAAAGCTATATCACACTTTTATAAATCAATTAGTCAACACTAATCTAAATTTTTAACTTGAATAACTAAAAAGTGACATATATGTTTTGAATTTCGAAATGATGTAAACTAATAAAATGTTTATTTTTAATTTTATTTTGTTTTTGTTTTTTTTTAAATTAAAATAATGAATATGTTTTTTAATAAAATTGACACTATATTTTAGTTGCTATAAAATGCTAAAAAATAAAGTTAAACATGATGTCGCTCTTTATACATTTAAAAACTACACTTATAGATTTATAAAAGGATATTTTTATATTTAAAAGAAATATTTACATAAGTAGGAGTTGTTGAAACATCAAGTTTTTCACACAATTTTATTTTTTTGATAAATTTGCCTCAAAGTGGTGCTCCATATGCATTTAATGAATAATTTTATTTAAATTGTTTTTGGCCATATCCAACTTAACTACAATGAATCTAGGTAGATCATATGTTTGACCAAAATCAATTTTTAATTATAAATACTTAAATTCACTTGTGTTGATAAGTTGGTTGAAAGTGTGACACAACTTTGTACTCTAACATACACAAATATCTCATATAATAAGTGCTCACTAAGAAAATAATCTAGTTAGGCTAGTGGTATATTTGCTTAACTTATAGATAAAAAGTCATCGAATAGTATTTATTCTCACTTAACTAATAACAAAGATCAAAATTATAATATAGAATTTAAATGTCAATGGTCTTAAGGGACATGGTATGTTTGTCTAAAATGGTCAAACCCATCCAAGTCTAAGTGACATCCATGCAGGAATTCCAAGGAATTATTTTCTCATCTACTGAATTCACAATATTTTGGGGACCAAAAGGATCTTAATTGGAGAGTTGTGATCAAAAAGAGATATGTTAAGATAATTAAATCAACTAAAGTAAGAACTAAATGGTTCTCATGAAAAAATATCTTATACTAAAGATAGTCTTAAGCCGAATAAAATAGGTTTTTGGTACTAAACAATGTAAGTGAGATATCTAAAAAGAACTATGTTTTATATGATTGTCCATACTTCTGTAAATATATAAATTTTTAAAATAAGAACCTTATTTGAGTATGTATGTGAAAATTACAACCTCTACAAGGTGAAGGATATTGTAATTAATGAAAGGTTTAGAAAGGGCTAAAAACACATATAACAATTTTGATTGTAGCCAAAATATAATGACAGGAATAGGGCATAGCTTACCATATTAGCAAAGTATGAAACCATTTTATATATAACAAAAAGTAGACCCTACAATATAAGAGGGTGTTGAAGCATTTGGAATTTCTTTTTGTTTTGTTTTGGAGACTCTTAGACTCACATTTAAATTTTCTTGTAAGTTATATTATTGTATAATACCTCCAAAGGAGGGTATTTGAGGCTATTATAAAGTACATATTAGTTTTTTTTAATCCATCTTGTGTTGCTTCATTATTTGAATTTTAGAGGAGTTGAAGTGTGTTCAGGAAGTGTTGAGAGTAGTGGTATTATATGTTTAGAGTTCAACCATTATTTTTTGTGCAATAGGATTTTTTGAACCCTTCAAGAAGTTAGTAAAATATTTTAATCTCATGAGATAGTGGCTTGAAGGGGAGATCTCTCACTCTTCTATATTTTTTTCTCATTTTATGTTTCTCTAGGTCAATTATTATTGTTTGCTTTATTTTATGTGTTGTTTATACATTATTATTTTGTTTCTATCCATTCTTCCTTTGTGTTATTTTAACTTTAAAATATCAAAATTAAAGTGTAGGGATTTTATTTACTTGCACTTTGCATATGGAAAAATAAAAATTAGAAAATCAAGGAACATGAAGAGTAGGTGAGATTCATGTTCATGAATCATGTAGTGGAATATCCATGTTAATTATGGATTTGGAGCCAAATGAAAAAATAACATATAGATGAATAGGTGAGGGGTACTAATAAACATAATTGCACAATCAAGAAATAAAAACAATGTGAGGGAATTTCAAATTGATCATATATACATGGTAAAGTTGGAGAAAAGGGAAATACTACATCACCAAATTTAAACCAAATTAGGAACACATGGCCAAAAGTATAATATATGAGAACTAAAATATGGCTAAAGAACAATGGAAAATGAATATGTTGATAGATCAATTAATAAAATTTGAAATGTGTTAATAACTCAATTAAGGAATAGTTCAATGATATAGTTAGATGGTTGGCCCTAAAGTAAATGTGAGAAAATAAAATGTACCTATTTCAAGCCCTATTCGTGGTTTAAACATGATATGGCATCAAGGATTAATTTTTTATGATGATATTTGAGATATCTACTTGGATAATATGTATGGTATTAATATACTCTAATATGTCCCATCTCATATACAAATTCATTCCTCATTAAATGATGTTATTCAAATCGACAAAACTTTAAATTATTATAATATATTAAGGTTAACTATATTTTTGAAAAATTATTTGTTTTATTCTACTCTTTTGTTTACTTTTTAAGTTTTTATTATATTATTATTATTATTATTATTATTATTATTTTTACCGTGCATCATTTGTCATCCTAAATATGTTTTCCTAAGAAATATAACCATAAAAAATTGCCTCAACTTTGGATTATTTTATTTTTATCTCTCATTTTTTATTGTTTTTTGTTAGATAAAATGGGAGCAAGGATCTTGACCCTATCACAAATAAAGCCCATAGGTAGAAATAAATACAACATCCTCCTAAATGGGACTAAGACACAATTACAATTAAGCTACCAAGCACAAACCATCACAACTACAATCAAAGGGCGTGAAAAAATTATACCCAAGGATCTAGCCTAAGAAATGTCAGACCCAACCCTAAATGATCTGACACCCTTTACTTTAGTATGATATAGGGAGAAATATTTTGGAAGACCTTTCTTCTACCTCCAAGTACAATTATATAGGAATTTTATTTTCCAAATCCTTAGGTTTGGGAGAAGTGGGGGAGGATTCCCCCATAGAAATCCCATCCATGGGCACAAAAAATTAGAGGAATATGAAGATAAAGTAGCAAAACTTTAAACAACCACCTTATGATTAGGTTGAAGCTAATAGAATACCAAACTAAGAAACTAGAGTAGAAGGTGGGTGGGACTCTAGGATACAATGGAGCAATAATTGCCAAAGCAACACTAATTGAATGAGAAACCCACTCAATAACTGTGGGGGGGATGGGAAGAGAAGATTCAACATGTCCTAAGAGGAACCATCAATTAGAGATTCGTCTAAGCATGAATAGTCAAGTGATCTTTGTTGGAATTCCTCCATTATTCATTGTGACCTTGTTCCCAGAGAGTGGGAAAGTAGAAACTAGATATTTGATGGAAAATAATCTTCTACAATTGAAGGGAAGACCCTCATAGTCAGCTAGTTGAGTCCAAGACCTATCCTCCACCATAAAAATAATATCCAAGTGTGAAGAGACTTGGAGACATCAATGTCCAATCTAGGATACAATAAAATGTAGAGTGAGTCATGTAGGAAGTAGTAGCATCAACCTTCTAGAAAAATCAAATACCATAGCTATTAGATTCATAGTAGGAATCTTCCTAGAATTGGAGAGGAGGATTTAGAAGCCAAACCCACATAGGTCTAACATTGGGAGGATTAGATAGGGGTTTGAAGGAGATAATCAATGGATTGATTGAAAGAGAGTTCTCTCCCCACTAGAAAATGGAACAACATATTTGGAAAAGTAGAAGGATTAAAAATAAGTAGAATTCATAAGACTTAGGCAAGTCAATGCAACTCTTGATGGAGGACCAACTCACTAAATTTTTCAAAATTTATTGCACTTAATGACCTATTCAAGATGGATGGGTAGATTAGCAAGAAACAAAATTTTAGCCTATTTCTCTAGGTATGAGTAGCCCAAAATGAGAGTTCTATTGGACATTAAGGATGATGGAGATCAATAATGATGCTAGTATGATAAGGATGGTGTGTCATAGGATACTTTGAGGAACATGCCAAAGATTATAGAGGAAGAGGCACTTGGAATTTTGTAACAAACATGTTCCATGTTGAATGGAGATACGTTGCAGATTTTGAGTCTATCTTATAGAGGTGACCAAGATGGATCCACCAAAAATACATTTATTGACCTAAAATTAGAAGGAAATTTGATTTATATTGTAGGAGAAAAGTTGTATTGTTATATGTAAGATATTGAGCAAATTATGTAAAATCAATTGTTGTATAATGAATTCTATATTTGGTTGTCTTTAAGTGTTCCCACTACTACTATTTTTTTTAATGGTGGGTTAGCTATATTATGATCTCATTTAGACATAGTATATGCTAAAATTCTATCATTTTAATTTCATTTCCTCTTTCACTAGCTAGGTAGCCATAACTCCTAACATACGTTTTAGGTGGAAAGTCATCAACACTTAGTCATTAGACTATCAACACTAAAATCACTAAACATTCTCAATGATATATCCATTCATTTCTAGATTGAGCCAATGGGAATAACACAATTTGGTTTCTAAATCCATCTTGTATCCATATATATTAAATATCTTGTTTATTTCATATAAAATAATTTTATTTATTATCATGTCATTTGAATTTTTAATGATTCTTCTACATCTATACATTCATTTTCAATGTACATATTCAACATTATTAATAAGTTATGAACAAATATATCTCACATTAATTTATCTTAAGTTCAACATATACTATATATACAATTATTAAAAATCAAGCAACTAAACATATATATTTGAATATTCATCATTACATACTCTATAACCAACATTATCAACATGATGAACACTAAGGCCTTTCATTAGAAAAATATCTTAAATTTTGAATCACAAAGTATGACCATATACACTAAATATATATAATCTTGTACTTTAAAATGATTTAAAAGAAAATAAAATTATTTCTAAAATACAACTATTAAATTCAACTCCACATGAAGACAATAGCAAATACATGCACACTTTAATTCATTTATCAAGCCCTTACATTTCCTTTGTATAGATTGAAATAAATGTAATTCAATACTAATCTCTTCTTTAATCAATTGTAAATATGAAAGATAACATTATAAAAGACAAGATTTAGTTAATAATATATCAAATCATTTCAATGCTTATTATAGTCATTATTTTCAATCTAAAATACATAATTAACTTATTATCCAGTTTCAACTCAATTTATATTCATATATTATAATTTTTGCTAACAATTTAACCTCCTCTTTAAATAAGTTTTAATATTTCAATATTTTATATTGGAAATCTAAGTAATCAAACCCAAAAACATTTCAAATTAAACCACCATATATTTAAATGTAATTAAAAGAATTACTTTTAAAATATAAGTAACGAAAATTAAATTAAACTCTAAATTAATATTAATGGAAATATGGCAGACAAGGAATCACTACTCTGTCAGAGTTGATGATTGAAAGAGTGACTACTAAATGTGGCAGACACCAAATCTAATACAAATTGATTCTTAAAAACTTTACTATTTCAACGCATGCCAATAGTTTTTAATTTCAGAGATCAACAATTTGACCATAAAAGTTTTTAATCAAAATTTGAAAAATTAACAGGATCCATATTCATTTAAAAAAGATTAACTGCAAGATCCAAATCTTAAAATATTCATTTAAAAAAATATTAACTGCAAGATCCAAATCTTAACCTCACTTTGCCTCTGAATCTTAAGACAGTTTTTCACTTCAATGATGCTTTGGATTCCTGCAGCTTCATAATAAACTATTGTTCTTTATGATAATAAGATATTTCATTGAACATACAATAATTGTATATAATTATTTGTTGAGATTCAGTTGCATAGTTTCAAACTAGTTTTTGTTTACACAAGATTCTGTAGCATAGAATCAATCTTCATCTACCTCATTGCCAGCCAATCTTCATCTGAGAGCAATAGTTTACAAGTAGCAATATCAGTTTCCATCTCTCAAGGCACTTAAATTTCATTTCCACTTGGCAGTAAAGGAGTCCTACACAGGGGGCACGTCAAATGGAGAAGCCCAATACATTTATCTAAGCAACCTCTGTGGAAAATATGACTGCAATTTCTGAGCTTCCAGATCTCATCATGCCCTTCCAAATCGTTCAAACAGATTGCACAGGTCATCTCCTCAAGAACTCCAAGAGAAGTGGCCCTTAGAATAATGCCCATGTCATCATTTGCTGCCACTGCATTAGAATTCATGGTGGCAGCTGTATATCGTGGAGGGACATACGTGTACTCCTCCTCTGCAACAAATTCATCAACTACTCTAATACCAAAATAATGAAGAACCCATGTTATAACATTTAGGATTTTAATAAGACCCAACAGAAGCATATCACAATCATACTCACCCAATCCCCATCCCATCATGGTGATAAAAAAAGCTAAATCTTCAAGACTTTGAGTGGTGAGATTTTTCTTTTGGGTAAAGGATTTTACAAAAGATCAAGAACCTGGTTGGAGAAGCATGCAAGGTACCAACCTAGAAAAATCTGATTAAAAGATTAAGAGCCTGGTTGGAGAAGCATGCAAGGTACCAACCTAGAAAAATCTGATTAAAAGATTAAGAGCCTGGTTGTAGAAGCATTCAAGGTACCAACATAGATAAATCTGACTTCTTTATTCACATTTGTAATAAGAAATGGCAGAAAGGCTGCAAGCAGGAGGGAAAAACTTCTATTATTCAATATCAAATACTGATTTAAACTGAAACTAACGAAGAAGCTTGGACTTATAGACTAATTTTTCTGACCATACATACCCATCTAAACTTTTTTTGAGATAAGAGGAGACTTTTGAGATTTGCTTTTTCAATGGAGAGGTAGGGAAAGGCTGAGAAAGAGGTTCTAAGACCTGCAATCAAATCTAACTGATATTAATAAGAACCAGCATATTCATTTTTCTATGCAGATCTAATCAACAAGTGTCTTAAAAAAAAGAATTCTTGCACCCCACATATCAATCCTCACTACCAATATAAAATAGATCAAGAGAGGGCTATTTTTTCTACAATCAGCCCTCAGAAGAGGAGTTGTTGGAGCAAACTGATAAACCAATGCATATATAAAAACACCTGAGCTAAGTGGCTCAGATAGCCATGGCCTATCAGTCTCTACTCCATTATAAATAAATGAAGATAGAAATGGCCAAACCCCATTATGGAACATGGTGACAAAGGGCAACAAAATTGACATGGCCCATCTTCTATCACATCAAGGCTTTGCAGTCTTGTGGCCACGTTTTCCATACAGGTCCTTAGATAGCTTGTACCCATAGCAAGCTTTTTGCAGAGAGGGACCTATCACATGCTATACCATGACTTTTGCTCACCGTCCAAAACCAAACAAAATAAAATGGGAGATATTTCTTAGGATCAGATATAGCTAGATACTTTCCCACACGAGTACATAAACTTCTCCTTTATCGTTATCAAAATAATGAAACCAAAGTATTCTGTGTAGACATGAGGTCTTGCGGGTAAGTGGTTGTGTCGCCTACTACTTTTGACCTTCAACAATCCTGCCAATGTTACCAGGTAGAAAATCAGATTACTCGACTTTTGGGCTCAACTTGCATGTTTCAATGGTAAGGAGAAATAAAATGGCATTAAGGCCAAACTGGGAGGGGACAACAGCTACACAAGTGGACATGAAATCTGTCAAATTGTGTCCATGTGCACTGTTATTTTGTCTATTCAATTGAGTGAAAGCGATGTACAACTTGCACTTGGCATTGAAGGGGCTAAATGTGTAACTTCTGCTTTTTAAGCTGGTCTTCAATCCATACTAAAAGACTAGTAATGACTCTAAAGTAAATATAATATAATAAAAAACTTCCAAAGTATGTAACTTGTTAAAGACTTCAAGCATTTATAAAATAGATGACTATATTTAGAAATCGTTTAAACTCACATTTGAAGTTAAGGTTATGCTTTCTGGCCTTATTATTAAGGCTGTTGATTTGAGATAAAATTAGATTTGTGTATTAATGATTTTGCTCATAATAGAAAAGTTTTTTTTACAATTTAAAAATAGTATAATATAGTATTATAAGATTATTCTATATTTAAATTTAAAAGATATTTAGTATTTGTTGTTTGAGTAATTTTTTTTGGATTTGATTGTGTCATCATTTTGATCCATCACGAAGATAAAAGAGAGCTGAAGAAGAAGAAAAGATTTGTTGGAGACCAATATAAGCTAAAAACATTTTTGTCATTAAAAAATGAATCTATTATTTAATAAAGTATGGTTTCAAAAATTGTTCTCTTTAATTTTTTGATATATTTATTTTTATAAATATAATTTTTTTAGAGCTAAACATAATGTCATATGTTTCAATAAAATTGTGTAAGGTTTCATTACTCTAATATTTGAGTTTGTTTGAAGACTACTTTTCAAAGAATTGTTATAATGAACTCTCTGGGGTTAATGGCTGAAGGCTTTGGGTTCATTTGCTAAATAGGATAGCTCAATGGTGGCCATTAGTAGCAATGCATTTAAGTGCAGTTAATCTGTGGAATCTTTATCATGGGACCAAAGATGCCGGTGAGATGGTGCCAGTCATTACAGGCAAGGTCCAGCATCCTTTGAAATCGAGAACTCATGGATTGAGCCCATTTGCTCCCCGCATGTTGGGACAGGGTTTCTACTGGATCATCATAAATCATGGAGATCTTCGGCAGTGGGCTGCTCGGAACTCTTCCATGACATGACGAACTAACATTGTGCAAATAGGAAGCAGACACAGAACCGCAGGACGTTGACTTACTTCATGCCATTTTCATTTTTTCTTAATTTGTGGTTAGGCTGAAGCCGGGATCTATCTCCTCAGGCAACGTTGTGCTGATGCTCATACCCACTCCCGATTCTTCTTTTCAGAGCCCACCATCAACGACAACGCCTATAAATAACCATTATTTTTGCCTGTTGCTCATCAATGGATTGGAGACTGGCTATAGCAAGAATATTTAATTTTCTTGTTCTCACTTCATGGTCAAACATGTGGTATCTACTTGTGGTGCATGCTTTGAAAAAGAACAACCTTCCCTTTCTTTTCTACTCAATTTAATATTATCTAAAAATGAGAAATTAATTTTATTTATATTTTATAGTGAATTTATTTATTATGAAAGACTACTTAGCAATATTTTTAAGAGCGTCTAGGATGTGGTTTTGATGATGGTAAAAAGTTTGTGCATAATGGGGGATGGCTATTAAATATCTTAAATAAACTAAAAACATCTAAAAAAATTAAAATAAATACAATTACTAAATTTGTAATAATAATATTGTTTCCAGAAACAAGCAACACTAAGAGGGGGGGTGAATCAGTGTTATGCGAAAATTAACTTTGTTATTTTGATCATTAACCCACTTTAAGCATTCAACCAAAAGAAATATGCTGAAACAAAAAGCAAATAACCACAACACCATAACACAAGAATTTTTACGTGGAAACCTTGTTAGGGGAAAAACCACGGTGGATGGCCAATCCACAATATAATCTGAGTATACTCAAAAAGAAGTTTACAAAATGCGAATGCACTTGCATTCAAGCACACTGCATAGAGCTCACTGCTCAAAATAGGAAGGCACAATGCCTTACAGAGATTTGGATTAGATCCAAGAGAATGAACTGAAAAAATAGCATCTACAAATGCTTGATTATAGTTCCAGTTAGGCTCGGTTGTTGATTTTCTATCCTTCTAACTAATATTGAACTTCTGCTCTACTCTTGCTCTGACTCGCACCACAAAATCTTTATGCGCAAGTGAAACTATGCATAAAATCTCTCTAACACTCTTCTGATATTCGCAATACACATCAACACACCACGCACACCTCTTACACAAAAATGATATAAATGATCACTTATATATATCCACAACAAAAGATCTTATCTTTACAAGTCGACTTCAAACAAAATACAAAATATTCTCCATGTGTCAACTCAAATCATGAGCAATTTTTGATGCACACCCATACAAGTCGGCCAAAACATAGCTTGGACCCAAAATAAAATGCTTGAACATAAAAACATTTAAATAATCACTCCTTATACATCTGCAACATGTCACATTCATTAAGTCAACCACAATGAGCAAATAAATAGAAAAACATCTTGCCTGATCTCCTTACTTATACACCAATTAATGCAACACCACAAAACTTAACAGTAAGATAACATAGATGCTTAACAAACTATCCTGGGGATTCACAACTCAAAATTATGATCCAGTGAAGCATATGGATCAACATGCTACCCGGATACCCTGTTCTTCCTGCTTTTTGCCGGTAACACTCTGCGCTCTACTTTATTTGTCAGTATGACCAAATTCTGATCTAAGGACCAAAATAATGACTTTAGTTGCCATCAATGACAACACTAGAATCCATATGCCAACAATCTCCCCCTTTGGCATTGATGGCAACACTTAGTGAAAAATGACTAAGTGTTGAAACCAGTAAGTATGCTGTCAAAGTTCAAAATTTCAAAACACAACTTCTTTTCAAAACATTGCTCCCCCTTAGAATGTCAAGGCATTTTTCACTGCACTCTCTCCCCCTTTGACATCAATGAAAAAATTTGGGAAATCCAAAACACAAAATTTCAAAACTGTACAAACATAACTCATGACTTACATATGTTTGAAGACATCTTGAAAATCATTCTTCAACACACTTAGATTTGTGTCCTAAACTCTTTCAAAGCTCTCCAAAATGGTTATGTGACCACACATTAAGTAAGATTGAGCTTCTATGGATTCTAGGTTCACTAGGTCACTAACTGCCACAATAGCTTTCGCTTCCTTCAAAGCACTCACCATTATCTCAATCTTCGAACAAATTAGTCCTCTAAGTTCACTTACTCTCCCAACAATCGTGTCATTTTCACTCTTCAAGCATTTTATTTTGTCAAGTAGAGATGTTACTTCACTTTCTTGTTGAGCAACATCACCAGCTAATGGATCAAAAGTATCAAAAATGATAGCCAATTGATTTTCAAGATCCTTCACCTTTTTCTCATTACCTTCAATAAACTTGGACAAAACCAAACATGCATTATAGGCCTTTCTAGCTTCAGATATGGAACCTTGAATGTTCTTCATGCAGATGGCTAACAGATTCTTATCCTTTGCAATCACTTCCTTCAACCAACTAAGTCTTTTACCATTAAACTCTTTTTGCACTTTAGCCTCAGTAGATTTTTCAAGAGACTCAAATTGAGTACTTATAGCATTTATGAGCTTCTTTAGCTCACCAGAAGAGGAACCAAATGGATCCATGACATGAGTAGGCATTAATTTCTACATAACTCCAGATGCAAGGCTTAGCAATTCACTATCCTCTATGTGAGACTTCAGAATCTTCTCACTAGCCTTAGCTTGAGCAATCGATGCAACCTTCATCATCTGAATTGGGGACAAAGTGGATAGATTGATTGAGCTTTCATCCAATTCAGGATCAAAATATTCATGTTACTTCATCAGAGATCTCTTCATTCCCTCCACTCTAATTTCCTTGACTTGAACTTTTTCTTCTTCAACCTTGGGTTCTTCAGAGACTGTTTTTGGATTGCCTTCAATCACTTTAACCTCTTCATTTTGCACCTCCTTCTCTTCAGCTAATACCACCTTAGGATCTTTAGTTTCCATAGGTACACGTCTCTATATTTTCTACATCAGGAGGAATCTAAAAATCATCAACATTTTCTTTCACTTCATCATTCTCTAGAACATTTTCAGTATTCACTTCTTCAACATTTATCTTATTCTTTGATAGGAATTCTTCCAAAATTTTCTTGGTTTCACTAACAACAGCATCAGTTTCACCAATCATGAGTTTATTCACCTTGGTCTTGCTCTTAAATTCCTTTTTGGCCTTTTCAAGGAGTGAATTCATCTCCTCAATTGACATTTATGGACATAAATCTGCAAGAATTTTCTTCCTCAAATTCTTTTCTTTTGTTCTAGCACTTAATCTTCTCAACTCCAAAATATTATATAGAATCTTTGGTAAGCTAGACATAATCTCAACAAGAACTTTATTGAAAATTTGCATATGTTTTATTGCGGCTTCTTCAAGAACTCTTTGACTTGATTCATCAAAAGTTTCATACAATTCATAGAGGGGCTTGAGATTTCCATCCTTGATAACTGCATTCTCAACTTCCTCAATTGGCATACCAGGTTGTCAACCTTTGCCCTTTTCTTTGCTTCTTTTTTTTTACTGGAAGATTTTCTCTTATTTAAGTTTACAACCTAAGTTCTGGTAGCCTTCATTTCTCTCAAAACTTCTTTTGATTCTATTTCCTCATCTTCTGAAATAGCTTTATATGTTCTTGTGCTTTTATTCTTCTTCCTTTTACCGAAAGGCTTGTTTTGAGCTGGCTTGGTTGTAGGGGAACTCCTGGTAGATCTAGTGTGGGCAGAAGATGTTCCTAGACTAGCTTGCTCTTTCTCTTTTGCTGCTTCAGCCTCTTCTCTCTTCCTTCTCACTTCTTTCAATTTCTCTACAGGTATGCCCATTCTTTCTGTAAAAACTTATACCTCTTTCCTTACTCTCCTAGCTATCACCAGTTTTTTTAGTTCCACATGAACCTGCATACTTTTCTCTGCATAATTTCCAAACCTCTGTTCTCCTTGATCCAAAGGTGAACTTAGCAAGTGTTTTGCATACATCTTCAAGATGTTCTCCTCTACTCTATATCCCATAGGCATGATCCATATTGTTCTGGGATCAACAACTTCAATATGACATTGCTCAATGTCCACCATGAAGCAAATAGTATCTTTGTATTGTTCCACAACTAAAGTGGGAATTCTTTCCCTGGCATGCATCATATTCTAGAAATTTTTGAAGTACCCCCGAAGGGTAGTATTCCTGACTTGATGATCACCAATTCCAAACAACATGTTCCTTATCTGGATAGCTACAGGCACATCATTTTTCCAATGTGCTTTTCCAACACATGGAACCTCATCCATGAAATAGAAAAATAAACACAATGGAAAATTACCATATTTGAAAGTATTCTTCTTATCTTCCTTGATTTTACTCAAATTCTCCATCAACTGACTTTTGAGCAGCTTGCACAAGTCATATTCTACATTTTGCTTTACCATTTCATAAGCTACATAGATGGTTGTACCGGATACCGAATTATCCTGGCTAGAATGGTATATCTTATAGCCAATAACCATTGATGCAAATTTCACATCCACTTCAACAATGTCTTCTATTGTCAATGCCCTTCTATCCAATTGTGCACCTATTGCCTCTATAACCTGCTCATTCTTCATGGATTTCAAGACTGGAAGTCTACCGGTGGAATTCAGACCTGTGACTGCACATATAGCCTCTTTTGTGATCTTCAAGGGTATATTTAGCCACATGAACACGACTCAAAATGTATCTAACCCATTCACTTTCCTCAAATATGGGAAATTTTGAAAACTACATAAACTTCTTCTCTTCTAGGGTTTTAAATTCCAGCTTTACAATAAAATCCTCTCCAATTATATGATGGGAATACAAATTCATCATTTGAGAACTTCCTAATTCTTCAATATTGGCATGTATATAAGCCCTAATATCTTCTATATGCAATACTCTGTATGGCACAGATGAAAACGCACTGAGGGGCTTGGTCTCAATAGACTTATAGGGATGCCATTTGAATTTAGGACAGGGTTTGTCCTTGACTTGAACTACCAGAGGAGTGGACATGATTGCAAATTCACAAATTCACAGGATTTTTGATAAATACCTTTTTGTTGGATTGAAGTTTGATCACAAATTCTTCTTCACACTTTGAATTGTTGGACATTGGGAACACTAAGAGGGGGGGTGAATCAATGTTCACTGATTTTGATTTCCAAGACAGATCTAAAACCATTAACAACAATAATTAAACTTCATATAGCATTTGCAACACATAATAGATGAAATCATGCAATCTCATTAATGAACACGATAACACCAGATAATTTTTTACGTGGAAACCCTGTTAGGGGAAAAACCATGGTGGAGATTAATCCACAATGTTTACTATGTTAAAAGTAAAATAGAAAGAAGGGGAATGCAGTTGCATTCGGGCGCACTGCCTAGAGCTCACTCTTCAAAAGAGAAAGGCTCACTGCCTTACAAAATATAATTGAAGTTACAAAAAAAATTTGAACTAAGATTACAACATCTAAAAATGCTAGAATTTAGTTCCACTGAGGTTCTTGTTCAAATTCTAAATCTCTTGACTGGATCGCACTTCTGCTCTGTTCTGCTCTACATACCAAAACTATTCTACCCTCAAATAACTAATCTGCTCTTTTCGCTCTCTTCTTGACACTCCTTCACTACTGCATTATTTCTCCTACCACGACTTTTATTCACACACAAAATGGTTTATTGATCTCCTTTATATACCTGCTAATCATAAATTCAATGTATGCCAGCCTCACAATAAAACATAATATTTTTCCTTATGTCAGCTCAAATCTCTAATTAGAATTGATGCATACCCGCAAAAGTCAGCTAGACTTTAGTAGGGACCCTTGAACCAAGATTCCAAATATAGGAAATAGAAAAATACATATTCCACATATATCCACGATACACCATATGAAACATTTTGGCCACCATATGAAACATGTCAGCCACAATGGAAAATAAACCATGAAACATGCTACCAAATCTCTAACTCAAACTCCAACTTAATACTATACCACAAAACTCATCAGAGGATAGTGTAAATGCTAAGAAAGATTTCCTAGAAATCCACACGACAAAATAATGATTCAGAGAAGTGATTGGATCAACTTGCCAATCGGATGTCTTGTTCTTCATTCTTCCTATCGGTAGATTACAAATTCTTAGTTTCCTTGTCGGTATAATCAATACTAATACTGCGGATCATACTACTAACTCTAGTTGCCATCAATGACAACACAAGTAGCCAAAACCAATCTCTCAGAGCCATATGCCAACATGAATCTCTCTACAATTCAACAAAGTTCACTCTAGGGTTCTTCAAACTGTTTTCCTCCAAAACGAAAAGTGACAAATGAAGGATAATAATGTTCTTTTATCATCCACACACCTAACCCTTTTTGATGCAATAAATTACTTTACCCTAATTCATTTGGTTACCCTGTTTCCATGTACTAAGATAGATGATTCTTCTGCGGATCTCCAAAACTCTACAATACTACCTCCAATTGGGTTAAACAACATCTGAAAAGCATTGATCCACCTACTGGACTGGTCCACATTCTAGTATCAATTTCCTACAAGGCGTTAAAGGATTTTTCTGATAGCTCCCCCTAGGCCAAAGGCCTAAAACTAATTCCTAGAGGAATTACCAGGAGTAGATTCTGGTGCTGGTGTATTTCCTTCAATAGAGGGATTCTTTTTCACCCATTTCTTTTGTTTGCCTCGATCACATTTGCATTGCATAGTGACTTTACCTTTTCTAGACATCTACTGTTGCATGTTTTGTTTTACCCGAACTCTTTTTCCAAGCGAATCTGATAATATGGCCAAATTTGTTGCAGGTTGGCACACAACACTTTTTATTGACAGTTGTTCCTTGATTTTGTCTTGATACATGTAATAGTTGTGTATTACTTTGAAATCTATTGTGCGCTGTAACATCTCTATAGGGTCATTCATCATAACTTTGCATTCCTCTGACTTATGACCATACTTATGAGTGAAAGCATTGACACGAGAATGATGGTCCACTTGTGTTCATCATGTCATACAGCAGCCATATGACCAAATTTTTGCAGAAAAATAGGCATTAAATCTTTGAGCATTAGGTTGTCTTCTTAGGATTCCTTCGGCTCTATTCATCTAATTTCCTTGTTTGAATCTTCCTTGTTCATATTTCTTTTGTCAGTTAGAGACTTTCTCCTTCTTCATATCAATACCTCGTCTGTCACCATCGATCCTCTATACCTTTGATCATTTATCAAGTTTGGTTGAGCTTGCCTTGAATTTCTCCTTGTACTCATTTTCTACAGTAAGTTCATTTCTAAGATCATCAAGCTATTTTTCAAGCACTTCCTCATTGTTTTTAGATTTTTCCAATTCATTGTCCAATTGGCTGCATTGTTCAGATTTTTCTTTCAAGGATTGAGAAAGCTTTTCTTCATTCTTCTTTCTATCTTCAATCTCCTTGTTCATCTTCATCATGATAGATTCCATCTCACGCTTTAGAGTAGCATTTTCTCTGGAAATTTTTTCACATTCTTCTATTTTCTCCTTCAAGGAAAGACTGGGTTGTTCATCTTCCATGCTTATGTTCTTCGCACCAAGTTGATCCTTTCTGATTCCCTCTTTTCTCCGCTTGATTCATTGATTTTTTGTCTTTATTATTAGCCAGAAGTAAGTCTTTACACTCAAGATTTTCTTGCAATTCAAGCCGGTTCAGTTATTTGGTCAAGATCATCTAGGGCCACCATAAGTTGTTATTGAAGACTACTTGTATCCATTGAAAACACTTTCCAAGATCTCCCCAAGTTGTTAGACTTCTTTCAAGGTACTAGCTCTAATACCAATTGTTGGAAATAAGCAACAGCGAGAGGGGGTGAATCAGTGTTCTACAAAAATTAACTTTGTTATTATGATCATTAACCCACTTTAAACATTCAACGAAAAGAAATATGCAAAAACAGAAAGCAAATAACCACAACACCATAACACAAGGATTTTTATGTGGAAACCCTATTAGGGGACAAACTACGGTGGATGGCCAATCCACAATATAATCTGAGTATACTCAAAAATAAGTTTACAAAATGGGAATGCACTTGCATTCAGACACACTGCCTAGAGCTCACTACTCAAAATAGGAAGGAACAATTCCTTACAGAGATTTGGATTAGATCCAAGAGAATGAACTGAAAAAATAGCATCTACAAATGATTGATTCCAGTTCTAGTTAGGCTCAGTTGTCAATTTTCTATCCTTCTGACTAATACTAAACTTTTTCTCTACTCTTTTTCTCACTCACACCACAAAATCTTTATGCACAAGTGAAATTGTGCATAAAATCTCTCTAACACTCTTCTGATATTCGCAATACACATCAACACACACGTACACCTCTTACACAAAAATGATATAACTGAGCACTTATATATATATCCGCAACAAAAGATCTTATCTTTACAAGTCGACTTCAAACAAAATACAAAATATTCTCCATGTGTCGGCTCAAATCATGAACAATTTTTGATGTGCACCCATACAAGTCGGCCAAAACATAGCTTGGACCCAAAACAAAATGCTTGAACATAAAAAAATTTAAATAATTACTCCTTATACATCTGAAACATGCCACTTTCATTAAGTCAACCACAATGAGCAAATAAACAGAAAAACATCCTGTCAGATCTTCTTACTCATACACCGATTAATGCAACACCACAAAACTTAATAGTAAGATAACATAGATGCTTAAAAAACTATCTTGGGGATCCACAACTCAAAATCATGATCCAGTGAAGCATATGGATCAACATACTACCCGGATACCTTGTTCTTCCTGCTTTCTATCGGTAACACTTTGTTCTCTACTTTATCTACCGGTATGACCAAATTTTGATCTAGGGACCAAAATAATGACTTTAGTTGCCATCAATGACAACATTGGAATCCATATGCCAACAAATATTCCTTTCAAATTTACAACATTTTGTGTAAAAAAATACTTTTATATTTTTATGTACCAAATGGAGTAGATTATCCAATACTAAAGGGTAGGATGTTCCCTCCAAGTCCAAAATGTTGTAAGATGTTCAAAATGCAATGCAAAATTTTAAGTATGCATCCCCATTAAACACTATTGTTTATGTGTGAAAATTATTAAATGTTATCTTTTGGTCATGTTAGTTTGTATTTATGTCATGAACAAAAATTTTATACCACCTTTATTATGACAAGTTAGTTTCAAGATATTTGTCATAAATAACTAGTTTCAAAGAGATGTCTCCTCAAAATTACTCATGAATAAGTTTGTTAAAAGTATAGATGATTCTATTGTTATATGTACAATTTTCTCATATAGTTCCCCTTCAAAATAATGAATGTTAAATTAAAACTAGTCAACTCATCTTTGAGGTTGTACCCACTTAGTTGGTCCTCAAGGTTATCATGTTGGAGGCCAGGGTTTAGATTGCATAGGTTA
>VDFB02259835.1:0-56498 GCA_007258455.2 Sequoia sempervirens | reverse complement strand
TTCTCCTTTATCGTTATCAAAATAATGAAACCAAAGTATTGTGTGTAGACATGAGGTCTTGTGGGTAAGTGGGTGTGTCACAACTACTTTTGACCTTCAACAATCCTGCCAATGTTACCAGGTAGAAAAGCAGATTACTCGACTTTTGGGCTCAACTTGCATATTTCTATGGTAAGGAGAAATAAAATGGCATTAAGGCCAAACTGGGAGGGGACAACAGCTACACAAGTGGACATGAAATCTGTCAAATTGTGTCCATGTGCACTGTTATTTTGTCTATTCAATTGAGTGAAAGCGATGTACAACTTGCACTTGGCATTGAAGAGGCTAAATGTGTAACTTCTGCTTTTTAAGCTGGACTTCAATCCATACTAAAAGACTAGTAATGACTCTAAAGTAAATATAATATAATAAAAAACTTCCAAAGTATGTAACTTGTTAAAGACTTCAAGCATTTATAAAATAGATGACTATATTTAGAAATCGTTTAAACTCACATTTGAAGTTAAGGTTATGCTTTCTGGCCTTATTATTAAGGCTGTTGATTTGAGATAAAATTAGATTTGTGTATTAATGATTTTGCTCATAATAGAAAAGTTTTTTTTACAATTTAAAAATAGTATAATATAGTATTATAAGATTATTCTATATTTAAATTTAAAAGATATTTAGTATTTGTTGTTTGAGTAATTTTTTTTGGATTTGATTGTGTCATCATTTTGATCCATCATGAAGATAAAAGAGAGCTGAAGAAGAAGAAGAGAGCTTATATTGGAGACCCCAATATAAGCTAAAAACATTTTTGTTATTAAAAAATGAATCTATTATTCAATAAAACATGGTTTCAAAAATTGTTCTCTTTAATTTTTTGATATATTTATTTTTATAAATATATTTTTTTTAGCTAGCTAAACATAATGTCATATGTTGCAATAAAATTGTGTAAGGTTTTATTATTCTAATATTTGAGTTTGTTTGAAGACTACTTTTCAAAGATTGTTATATTAAATTACATATTTTGGATTATTTTCATTGTTTCATATGATTTTTTGTATATTTGAAGGTATTCAACCACTTAATGAATTTTAATAATGAGGTGCATTATTGTTATTGCTATTATATTTAAGATTATATAGCTTGAGTTAGTCTATTTGTGAAGGTCTATTTATCATGGTCACATGTCTAGATGTAAAAGGAGTACTTGATTGTAAAACTCATTTGAATAATATATAAGGTAAAGATAAACACATCCCCCTTCTGAAACATTGGTATCAAGGAAACCTCATAGATAACATTGTTGTCTTGATTGTGATTATCTACTATCTTTACCTTTTTATTAAAGGTCTCCTAGAATCACTAATCATGCACCCACCATTGATAATCTTTAATGATATTGTACCTTGTCTCAAGTTTTATGATTTATGTACCTTGTCTCAAGTTTCTCTTCACATAATATATTATGTGACTAACACTTTTACTTCATTAATGCAAATAAAATGATTTTCTACAAGAGAATGGTCCACCAAGGTTGATGTTTCCACTCTATTATGTTTTATATTTTCATTGCATTCTTTGATTCCAATTTAAATGGATCTACCCATCTCCCTAATGTGTTGTTTTCCACATAAATATTCTATCATACACACTCCAGTTCTCTTTTCTAGAGACACACTTGTCCTTTATTAACCTTAACTTTTTCCTTATAATAGTCTTCATTTTTTTTTTCACAAAATTTATGTTATGTTATCTATTGGTTGATTTATTTATGTAGAGTATGAATAAATTTTATTTATTTTCAATCTCTCTTTCCTTGCTATAGTTAAACTTTTTTTCCACCTTTGCATTTTAAAACATCTTATTAATTTTTATTTTGTTTGCCTATATACATTCTTCATTTTTGTATTTCTTTTCCCTTTCTTTTCTACTCAATTTAATATTATCTAAAAATGAGAAATTAATTTTATTTATATTTTATAGTGAATTTATATATTATGAAAGACTACTTAGCAATATTTTTAAGAGCGTCTAGGATGTGGTTTTGATGATGGTAAAAAGTTTGTGCATAATGGGGGATGGTTATTAAACATCTTAAAAAAACTAAAAATATCTAAAAAAAATTAAAATAAATACAATTACTAAATTTGTAATAATAATATTGTTGGAAACAAGCAACACTAAGAGGGGGGTGAATCAGTGTTCTGCAAAATTTAACTTTGTTATTTTGATCATTAACCCACTTTAAGCATTCAACCAAAAGAAATATGCTGAAACAAAAAGCAAATAACCACAACACCATAACACAAGGATTTTTACGTGGAAACCTTGTTAGGAGAAAAACCACGGTGGATGGCCAATCCACAATATAATTTGAGAATACTCAAAAATAAGTTTACAAAATGCGAATGCACTTGCATTCAAGCACACTACATAGAGCTCACTGCTCAAAATAGGAAGGCACAATGCCTTACAGAGATTTGGATTAGATCCAAGAGAATGAACTGAAAAAATAGCATCTACAAATGCTTAATTACAGTTCCAGTTAGGCTCAGTTGTCGATTTGTTGTCCTACTGACGGATACTGAACTTCTGCTCTACTCTTGCTCTGACTCGCACCACAAAATCTTTATGCGCAAGTGAAACTATGCATAAAATTGCTCTAACACTCTTCTGATATTCGCAATACACATCGACACACCACACACACCTCTTACACAAAAATGATATAACTGATCACTTATATATATCCACAACAAAAGATCTTATCTTTACAAGTCGACTTCAAACAAAATACAAAATATTCTCCATGTGTCAACTCAAATCATGAACAATTTTTTATGCACACCCATACAAGTCGGCCAAAACATAGCTTGGACCCAAAATAAAATGCTTGAACATAAAAACATTTAAATAATCACTCCTTATACATCTGCAACATGTCACATTCAT
This sequence comes from Sequoia sempervirens, assembly GCA_007258455.2. NCBI lineage: Eukaryota > Viridiplantae > Streptophyta > Pinopsida > Cupressales > Cupressaceae > Sequoia > Sequoia sempervirens. The sequence continues at coordinate 53,552 of VDFB02259835.1, read as the reverse complement.
TAAGTCAACCACAATGAGCAAATAAACAGAAAAACATCTTGCCTGATCTCCTTTCTCATACACCAATTAATGCAACACCACAAAACTTAACCGTAAGATAACATAGATGCTTAACAAACTATCTTGGGGATTCACAACTCAAAATGATGATCCAGTGAAGCATATGGATCAACATGCTACCCGGATACCCTGTTCTTCCTGCTTTTTGCCGGTAACACTCTGTTCTCTACTTTATTTTTTGGTATGACCAAATTCTGATCTAAGGACCAAATAATGACTTTAGTTGCCATCAATGACAACACTGGAATCCATATGCCAACAATCTCCCCCTTTGGCATTGATGGCAACACTTAGTGAAAAATGACTAAGTGTCGAAACTAGTAAGTATGCTGCCAAAGTTCAAAATTTCAAAATATTGCTCCCCCTTAGAATGTCAAGGCATTTTTCATTGCACTCTCTCCCCCTTTGACATCAATGACAAAATTTGGGAAATCCAAAAGACAAAATTTCAAAACTGTACAAACATAACTTGTGACTTACATAAGTTTGAAGACATCTTGAAAATCATTCTTCAACACACTTAGATTTGTATCCTAAACTCTTTTGAAGCTGTCCAAAATGGTTATGTGACCACACATTAAGTAAGATTGAGCTTCTGCAGATTCTAGGTTCACTGGGTCACTAACTGCCACAACAGCTTTCGCTTCCTTCAAAGCACTCACCATTATCTCAATTTTCGAACAAATTAGTCCTCTAAGTTCACTTACTCTCCCAACAATCGTGTCATTTTCACTCTTCAAGCATTTTATTTTGTCAAGTAGAGATGTTACTTGACTTTCTTGTTGAGCAACATCACCAGCTAATGGATCAAAAGTATTAGAAATGATAGCCAATTGATTTTCAAGATCCTTCACCTTTTTCTCATTACCTTCAATAAAATTGGACAAAACCAAACATGCCTTATAGGCCTTTCCAGCTTTAGATATGGAACCTTGAATGTTCTTCGTGCAGATGGCTAACAGATTCTTATCCTTTGCAATCACTTCCTTCAACCAACTAAGTCTTTTACCATTAAACTCTTTTTGCACTTTATCCTCAGCAGATTTTTCAAGAGACTCAAATTGAGTACTTACAGCATTTATGAGCTTCTTTAGCTCACCAGAGAGGAACCAAATGGATCCATGACATTTGTAGGCATTAATTTCTATAGAACTCCAGATGCAAGGCTTAGCAATTCACTATCCTCTATGTGAGACTTTAGAATCTTATCATTGGCCTTAGCTTGAGCAATTGATGCAACCTTCATCATTTGAATTGGGGACAAAGTGGACAGATTGATTGAGCTTCATCCAATTCAGGATCAAAATCTTCATGTTGCTCCATCAGAGATCTATTCATTCCCTCCACTATGATTTCCTTGACTTGAACTTTTTCTTCTTCAACCTTGGGTTCTTCAGAGACTGTTTTTGGATTGCCTTCAATCACTTTAACCTCTTCATTTTGCACCTCCTTCTCTTCAGCTAATACCACCTTAGGATCTTTAGTTTCCATAGGTGTCTCTATATTTTCTACATCAGGAGGAATCTGAAAATCCTCAGCATCTTCTTTCACTTCCTCATTCTCTGGAACATTTTCAATATTCACTTCTTCAACATTTATCTTATTCTTTAACAGGAATTCTTCCAAAATTTTCTTGGTTTCACTAACAACAGCATCAGTTTCACCAATCATGAGTTTATTCACCTTGGTCTTGCTCTTAAATTCCTTTTTGGCCTTTTCAAGGAGTGAATTCATCTCCTCAATTGACATTTATGGACATAAATCTGCAAGAATTTTCTTCCTCAGATTCTCTTCTTTTGTTCTAGCACTTAATCTTCTTGACTCCAAAATATTATACAGACTCTTTGGTAAGCCAGACATAATCTCAACAAGAACTTTATTGAAAATTTTCATATGTTTTATTGTGGCTTCTTCAAGAACTCTTTGATCGGATTCATCAAAATTTTCATACAATTCATAGAGGGGCTTGAGATTTCCATCCTTGATAACTGCATTCTCAACTTCCTCAATTGGCATACCAGGTTGTCAACCTTTGCCCTTTTCTTTGCTTCTTTTTTTTTACTAGAAGATTTTCTCTTATTTAACTTTACAACCTAAGTTTTGGTAGCCTTCATTTCTCTCAAAACTTCTTTTGATTCTATTTCCTCATCTTCTGAAACAGCTTTATATGTTCTTGTGCTTTTATTCTTCTTCCTTTTACCGGAAGGCTTGTTTTGAGTTGGCTTGGCTGTAGGGGAACTCTTGGTAGATCTAGTGTGGGCAGAAGATGTTCCTAGACTAGCTTGCTCTTTCTCTTTTGTTGCTTCAGCCTCTTCTCTCTTCCTTCTCACTTCTTTCAATTTCTCTATAGGTATGCCCATTCTTTCTGCAAAAACTTCTACCTCTTTCCTTACTCTCTCTGGTTGTTGATGTGAGGATTTTTATGGTACTTAATCCCGTAAAACAAAATAGTCTGAAGGCTACTCAGGATTTCTCTCTTGATCAAAGTATTCCATGCTAAGATTGTAGATAGATCACTGCGTTCAACTTCCAAAGGTTAAGAAATACTTGGAACACCCTCAGTTGGTTTGATGTGAATTGTTGTTTTCACGAGGGACTTACACAATTGTTCAGATACTTGCAGTAAACAACAGATATATGCTTTGAAGGGGATTTTCGTGCGAATGATTTAGCCTTGAAGTGCGAGTTTCCTAAAGCTAACCAAAAGTGTGCGGAATTAAAATAGGATGCAAGGTTTAGAAGATCTAAATTCTAACCTAAATGCAAGGGATGTTAAGCTTAATTTCAATGAACTTCAACCAAGCGTTGTCTAGCCTCCTGTTGGACAGCTTCGACAAGGTTAGTGCAATCTTCAAAGGAGAAAAAGGATGTTCAAATCACGATTCAACGATGCAAGTACCATCACAACGATGCATAGCTACACATGAATCTTGACCGAAGTTAAGTATAAAGCATTCCAGTTGACCACGCAGGACAAGCTTACCATCAGTAAGATTGTTAGTGGTATGGACTAAAGAAGCTCACTTACATCAAACGTAAACACCCATAACTAACTATTAGCATGAAAATTAAGTCCTACTTGAAGTCAAAGGAAGAAGAAACCTCACAAACTACTCACAACAAAAGTTGAGTTCACCATCAATGAAATGCTTTTATTATGATTAGCCTTCGTGACAATCTCTTACAAAAATTCTCAAAGGGAGAATTCCCCTTTTTCTTCAAATAATGCAATGAAAACTACTCTAACTCCAAAATGTCTACTCTCTATTCTGCTCTGATATCTCACTAATTGCTAACTACTAGTGTACAAATGAGGGGACTCCCCTTTATATAACTGGCCAATTTCAACGGATGGTCCAGATCGAATTACAATGGAGGGCTCAGATCGAGCCACCTCAGCCCTAGACAAGATTTACCCTAAAAACCGCCAGAAGGTGGAGTGGCGTCATTAATGAACCCAAAAATAGCAGATTCCTCCTTGACCACTATGGGCAATTAATGCCCACTATCCCTCTAGAAGATTCTCGTCCATGACTCGGATTCCCTTGCTCTTCTCTCTGACCGCGTAAGCTACGAACCGGGCCAGTACCTCATCAACTTCCTCCTCAGAAATTGCAGGAGTAAGATTGAGCTGATATTCAAGGATAGCTACCATCTGTTCATGTCGATTGCAAGACTTTCCCCAAGCCTCAATAGACTCCTGTGTGCTTTGAATAATTGCTGAAAACGTCGAGATGTTCTCAAAGTCAAGTTGAGAGAACATCTTCATCTCGGAGAAGAAAGGTTGCAACCTTGCCTTCAATCCGTCTATCTCTACCTCCTCGGGAGCTAGCCTCTTGGCGAACAATGAATCCAATGTATTGAGGACGCCCTCGTGAATATTTCTCATTGCCTTCTTGATTTTAGAAGACTCCACAGCTGCCATGTTGAAGAAGCCCTTTCCAGTGAATGCAGATGAATGCCACCCAAGAAAATCATACCTGTCCCCAGCCTGGATCACTCCTTCATTTACCAAAGTTTGCGTGGGCACACGCATCAAAACAGCAAGGCGAGGAATAGTTTTGTCCTGGAAAATATGAGTGTCACCCCAAGCTTGCTCGACACCATCCAAGCGCGAAAGGATACCAGATGCACTCTGAAAAGAGGAGACAAGATCGGCCATGAATTTCTCTGCCTCAGTGCGAACGTCACTTATCCATTTATCTCCCTCTCGTATAGCTCTCTTCATTTCCTCAAGCCCACTAATTGATTCTCGTGGCAGCTCCGGCGGAAGCTCCACTACTGGGTTCTCTTGAGCACCTGGACATGCTAGATGTTGCACATATCCGACCAATGCCTTGTGCTCCTTCTTCAATCTCTTATACTTTTCTTCCTTTCGTACCAATCTATCCTTCAAAGCGTGAAAGGAATTTTCAGCTTCTTCAACCACTTGCACTCCAGAAGGACGTCCCAATTCAATTGTGGTGACGATGTAATTCTCTGGCATTGCGTCACTTAAGTCATGATCCTCCCTTGGAACGGCAATATGGAGGGTGCGCGAACCGGCCTCATTAGTCTCCATTTTCGAATACTTCCTTGCCTTCTTCCTTTTCGGTGACCTACTTGTTCTATTTAGAAGTTCCTCCATTTCAATTGCCAGGTCAGCATCATCGTCCTTATCTCTCCTTATTGCACATGAGAGCCAACTACGCTGAGTGTCGTAAACAATAAGGGGCTGCTCTTCAGTTGCCTCCACTTCACGAACCTCCTCTCGAGCAGTATTTTGTTGAGGCTCATCTATCTCCATATGTTGATTACTCTCCTTATGAGCTCCAACCCTTGACTCTATAATGTCTTCCTCTTCGAAAACTGTCCCAAGCACATGATCAAAGTGGCTATCCGTTTCCGTCTCTTCCCCTTCATCTGGCTGATTGGTACCTTCAGGAGCATTAGCACTCTGACTGTCCAGCTCTCTTGGTATTGGCTGGTTAACTTCTCCAACCTCTGGCTCTTCATTCATTCGAACCCTCTAATCCGCAAACAGCGAGACTTCGCGCACGCTGGAGGAATGGGCCAACAACTGAGTAGATGATGTATCTCCCGATTCCTAAGGTTCCGGCTGAATAGGTTCTTCCTGCTGTTGTGGCTCCGCAGCCTGGGCAATTTGTTTCTTCCTCTTTGCCAACACCGATGGCCTTCTATCACCCATGAGGTTGTATGAGAGGGAAATTGATCTTCTCCTCAATCTGCGAACGTGCTCCTCTACCCAAGTCCTTGTAAAAGTCAAGACGGGAATAGACAAAGTGTCTAAGTCCGTAATCTCCGGCTCAGCCCAATCTGGTGGTGGGATTGGCGTGTTCTTTATCGATTCATAATCTGGGTGAATAAGTCTGGTATCCTCATCAACCTGGTCCAGGACTTGGACCAGTTCGCATTCTCTGATTAATTTAAGAGGCAACCTGGAAAACATTCTTTTTCTAATCTCAGCTTCGTCTCCAGCATTCGCCCAAAAATCCTCCAAGTGAGCCCTGTGCCTGTACTCCTCACCCTGCACTATTCCAATCTTCCCTCGAGGATCAAAACCCTGCCGGCTGGTATGGAGAGTTAACTGATAGAACCGCAACTCATCTTCTGCCTCCTTGGCTGCCTACAAAGAAGGGCACTCCTCAAGCGAGTTTCCCAAAACAATGGGAAAGTGCAAACCTCCCTTCTTCTTCCTTCTTATAATTTTGTCATAGGCCACCAGTTGCCTAGACAGCTCAAGCATAATCATTCTATTCGTGGGGTACCTCGGTAGTCGGTAGACGTATGAACTGTACCCTGGCAGCCTTAAATAGGTGAACTTTGGGAATTGGACGAACCAAAACCCATACTCCTCTATCAACATTTGCGCCTCTTCAGATATCCTTTGTTGCAATCTCCGCTGAAGGGTCCTCGTGATGTACATTGTGAAAGCATCATTCACCCTCTTGAAGTCAGCGGTGCTTGCGAGATGCAACTGCCTACAAGATTCATGAATCTTGAACTGATTAAAACCACACCCAATCGGCTCTTGGTATGCCAACCCCTGTATTTTGTCATCCGAGCTAGCATGTAGATAACATACGAGCTCATGTAGAATGTCCTCGTTCTCCTCAGATTTACGAACTGTTCATTGATGTTATCGCTGATCATCTGAGCCCAATTCACTTCCACCTTTCCTTCGAGCACCACACTGATGTAGAAGAACATCCATGGTTCGAACACATATGCATACGGGCTGCCGTTAACTCGACTAAGCAACATGATTATATCATAGTATTCCTGCTTCAGCTCCTCTGAAATTATTTGCTTTGGCAGCCTGGCAGCAGGAGGCTTTGGCTTTCTCATCCAGGTGGTGTTGATTCTCTTCATGCATTTCTCGAAAGATGTGGCATACATCTTATCAGCCTTTTCCTTGGATTTGTATAACATCTTATTTGTAGCCAGGATCCCAAATGCCTCGCCAATTGCGTCAGGTGCAAAGTTGGCCAATATCATGCCATCTGGAGAAACAATCGTCCGATGGTCCGAATTGTAGAAGTTTGCGCACTCCAAAATCAGCTTTGGACATCGAACTGCTGGTTGGAACCCGGCTGCTACATATAATCCGCTCTTCACAATGTTGTGCGATACTTCCGTCGGAGGATTGCCACCTTGCCCATATATCCTTCGCAAGAAGGCCTCGCGGTTGAAAGACCCGAGGTTGGTGTCCGTCAAATTCCCGAACTTTGACACGATCTTAGACTCCGGAATAAAAGATTTCTTCAAACTCTTGATGATTGCCTGCCTGGAGGCGTTTTCTTTGATAGCTTCATTATTTCCAGCCTTAGCTCCAGCTTTGCTTGTTCCAGCAACATCAGCCTTTCGTCCTTCAACCATCTGCAAAACAAGAAGCAAAAATTACACTTCAAACTTTTTTAAAAATAAAAACTTCGTGAGATGGCTGGTGAATGGAGTTGGCTGCAAAAAATAAATTTAAATCAATAGCTTCAGCAGTATAACTCCAACTTCAAACCTCAACAACTTTAAACTTCGAAAATTAAAACTCCGAACTTCAACAATTTGCAGCCAAAAGAATTTTAAACTCTCCGGAAGAAACCAACTTCAGCAATGTCAACTTCAGAAAATACTTCAAGCTTCAGCAACTTCGAAAAAATAAACTTCACCTTCAGCAACTTGGAGAAATAAATTTCTCAACCTCGGAAGCTTATACTTCAGATTTTACTTCGAGTCTCAGCAACTTCGCAACTTCAGAAATTTTTAAATCTCAGCAATTTCTCACGATTTCGACTTCAGAGAAATAAATCGAATTCTTCAACAACTCTCAACTTTCAGCTCTCAAAGAAATAAATCAGCCTCACAACGAAAACCTCAGAATAATTCTCAACAATCTCATTCAATTCTCCAGCACAAATCTCAGCTTCGAATCTTGTGAAATAAAAATGAAAATCCTCGAAGTTTTATAACCAAAAGTTGGTGCTTATTTTAGTAGATGCCATTAATTCTCTTCATCATGACTTAGACATTTTCTAAATTTAAAAGAGAATATTCCAGTCGTCTTACAGTCGTCATAGCAATTTGCTATTCCGGGAGATTCTTTCCTTGATTTGAATTTAAAATTTCCCTCCCGACTGCCAGTTACCTCCAGTGAACTGAAGTAATTTCGAGAAAAATCATCTTGCTTTGATTTAAAATAATCTCACTATTTTAAAATGGCATATTTAAAATATAAAATTTAATTTAAATGCCTTCTAATTTATTTCACCAGCGTCCGTGAGAAAATTAATGTCAGCACTTTAAAATGGCTAGGCACAATTTATTTTCCGTCCGTAATAACTCCGAAATGAATTCCCCGCGATTAAAATCGTCCAAATTTTAAAATTTCATGGGTCCAAATTAAAGGGGAACTTTTAATTTAATACTTTGGAAAATAATTAAATTTTAATTTTAATTTCTCTGACTTAGGCAAATTTTGAATTTAATTGCCTAGAGAAATTTTATCACTTCCAACGCCTTTTCGAAAATTTTAAAGCATATCAAATTTTATAGAAAATCATCATTTTGATTTTTTGAATATCATGCCAAATGCAATTAAAGGGAGGAAAGTTTAATTTTCAAACATTTAATATTTATTTGTCCTTTAACTAAAGGCACATGATATGTTAAGTTTTTTATTTCAATGCCTCGGGAAAATTCATTCTTTTCTCTTGAGTAGAGCAAATGGCATGTGGAGGCTTTAATTTTTAGTTGAAATTTTAAAACTCCATCTTCATCTCGGCATTTGCCATGGTAGACTTTCAATTTCGAAATCTTCTAAGTCATTTTCCTTCTAAGGCGCAAATGAGAGGCTCAGCTTTTAATTTCCACACCCTAGTGTATTTTCCAGCTCCTTCTACTTCTTGGCGCATACCATAGGTCCTCCTTCCAACTTACACCCTGGGCGCATATAGTACCTTGAACTTTCAATTAGATTTGGCCTTACCAATTTCTACTCTTCAATGCTCAAGAGGCACAAATGGAGGTATGTGCTTTTAATTTTCCATGACTTAGACAAAATCTTCCAAGTCGAAGGGGTGCATATCATAGGTTCGACTTCAAGTTTCTAACACCTTGGAATATTTTCGTTGCTTCCTCCAAATAATAGGTGCATCTAGAGGGGGCCTCTTCAAATCTTTCATACTTAGAATATTTTCACCCTTCAAGCTCAAAGAGCAAATGGCATGTGGAGCTTTAATTTTAGACACTTAGAAAATTCTTGCACAACCACCTTGTGATGAGCAAATAACACATAGAGCTTCAATTTATTTGCCTTGGTCAAATTTCAAATCTTTAGCATCTCCTTCTCGAAGTCAGTATGGAAATCATGTGAGCATCAATTTATGACTTAGACAAAATCTTAGCTCAACTTCTTCTTCTGTTTGGGGCACATTTCACCCATGTAGGTTTCAATTCCCACACTTAGAAATTTTGAAGTTTATTCAAAGTGGAGTAGCATTTGACCCATGGAGCTTCCGAGTTTCCACACTTAGAAAATTTTGAAGTTTTAACTCATGGAGAGCATTTGAGGGTACCTTGCTTCAAGTTTCTACCTTAGGCACAAATGGGGGCAACTTTCAATTTTGTGACTTAGAATATTTTAAGTTCTCCCTTCAACTTGGCGGCAAATGGAGGTATGTGCTCTTAGGCACAAATGCAAGGGGGAGCTTTGAATTTTCACTACTTAGACAAATCTTTCCAAGTCAAAAGGAGGGCGCATTTGGGAGGTGGTACTTCAAATTTCCTAGCATCTCAGGAATATTTTCATTTGCTCCCTCAAGTCTAGAGCATTTGATGTAGATACTTCCAATTTCATGACTTAAGCAAATTTGCCAACCAACATCTTTAGGTACATATACATGTAGAGCTTTCATTTGAAAAATTTTATTCTTCAAGTTCTTAGGCGCCTGTGGAGGGGTCAACTCCAGGTTTGACTTGTGAGCCTTCATTTTTGCCTTGGTAGAATTTCCACCTGTCTCTTGCCTTTTAAAACAGATTCTGGTGCCGAACTTGAAAAATTATCAAACTTGATGTGCTTCGTGCCCTTTGCCAAATTTAGGGTGATTTTCTCCTCTAACCCTAATTCGCCCTATTTTTAGAAAGTTCCTCAAATTTCGTGCTTTGAATTGACCTTTGACTCCAGGAAGCTTGATTTTGCTTTGTTTTGCACCCCGGGACGTGGTTAAGCTGCTGGTGTCTGATGCCTGCCTATACCTGCTATTTTTAGCAACCTGCTAAAAATAGCAATTGCTCAAAAAGTCTTCAAATTTCATGTACTAAATGCTTGAAGTGTAATGACCGTGGCAAGATGTTGCTTTGCACGACTGTCCCGTTCCGTCCTTGATTTTAGGAAACCCTAATTTCTCTGCCCATGCCTGCTAAAAATAGCAAGTGCCTGATTCTCCATTCTCTGCAACTCCGTTTGTCTTGAAATTCTGCCAAGAGGTCCTCATTGCATGTTTGACCTGTTCATACTGAGACTCGATGTTGACCTGCTATTTTGGCATGCTTTGGAGTGACTTACTATTTATAGCAGCTGCCTGATTTTGAGACTTCCTTAGCTCCGTTCGAGTTGAAATTTGAATGCGGTGATCCTCGTTGGTAAACTTACTTGTCTGTGCTGGCGCCTGAGATTGACTTTCTATTTATAGCCTGTGTCAGGAACGCCTTACTAAAAATAGTAAGTGCTCTTATTGTCTTCAAATTTGGCCAGCAGACTCCTCGGAAGATGCTGATCATAGTGGATACTTCAGTTTTGGACATTTTGACGTCTGATTCCTCATTTTTAGTCCTCAAGCTCGAAACCCTAATTTTCCTGCATGTTCCTCAAATGAGCTCTGTTTGACCTCGTTTCTGTTGCATGTCGATCAGTTTGCGGTTCTAAAGTGCTGGGCAGCTGCCAGAGTGGTACCTGCTAAAAATAGAAAGTGGTTGAAAAAGTGACCGACCGGTTATTGGATGATTTTGCATGTCACACTGCCTGAGGGATCTTGGAAAACCAGAGAAAATCGCCAACATGCAAGCCAGGTAAAATAGCGCAAGTTTCTAAAAGTGACCGGTTTGCTTGCATGTTACATGCGTTCGCGAGGTCTTGGAAAGCAAAAAGAGAATATGCCGACATCGCGTGAGAAAATCTACATACAAACCCTAATGCTCGGCCTCAAAGAAATTTGAATGCTAAAAGTAAATTAAATCTGCCATGTCGCTATCCAGCTGCGAAAGTCTTGAAAACCCACAAAGAATCTCCAGACATGCATCAGAGAATGTAACATGTAAACCCTGGAATTTGCTCTGGAATCTGGACTGCTAAAAATAGCAAGTCATTTGTTTCTGCTCAAATTTTGCCATGGATGAGTTCAAGGTGTTCAGAATGTAATGAAGTTGCCAAAATGTGAAAATCTTGAGAAGATCAACCCTAAACTGACACTTACTAAAAATAGAAAGTTGGCAGAATTCAGTGAAAATTCAGGGGAAACTTGCCGGAAGCATTCTAACAGTAGTGCTAGGCTCAAAAGTTGACCAACCAACTCAATTTTGACCCCAAAGCAATCTAAAGATGTAAAACCCTAATATCAGATTTGGCCAAATTTTATGTTTAAGCTCGCAGACAAGAGCATCCCCGAAAGGTAGATAGCAGAAAAGAAACAGAAAGAGAGAGAGAGACAAAAACCAAAGCCAAAAGACCAGAATGGAGCAAAAATTTAGGGGTCCCCATTTTTGGATAGGTGATGTCAATGAAAAAGGGTCACAACAGCTATCACCAGTTTTTTTAGTTCCACATGAACCTGCATACTTTTCTCTGCATAATTTCCAAACCTCTGTTCTCCTTGATCCAAAGGTGAACTTAGCAAGTGTTTTGCATACATCTTCAAGATGTTCTCCTCTACTCTATATCCCATAGGCATGATCCATATTGTTCTGGGATCAACAACTTCAATATGACATTGCTCAATGTCCACCATGAAGCAAATAGTATCTTTGTATTGTTCCACAACTAAAGTGGGAATTCTTTCCCTGGCATGCATCATATTCTAGAAATTTTTGAAGTACCCCCGAAGGGTAGTATTCCTGACTTGATGATCACCAATTCCAAACAACATGTTCCTTATCTGGATAGCTACAGGCACATCATTTTTCCAATGTGCTTTTCCAACACATGGAACCTCATCCATGAAATAGAAAAATAAACACAATGGAAAATTACCATATTTGAAAGTATTCTTCTTATCTTCCTTGATTTTACTCAAATTCTCCATCAACTGACTTTTGAGCAGCTTGCACAAGTCATATTCTACATTTTGCTTTACCATTTCATAAGCTACATAGATGGTTGTACCGGATACCGAATTATCCTGGCTAGAATGGTATATCTTATAGCCAATAACCATTGATGCAAATTTCACATCCACTTCAACAATGTCTTCTATTGTCAATGCCCTTCTATCCAATTGTGCACCTATTGCCTCTATAACCTGCTCATTCTTCATGGATTTCAAGACTGGAAGTCTACCGGTGGAATTCAGACCTGTGACTGCACATATAGCCTCTTTTGTGATCTTCAAGGGTATATTTAGCCACATGAACACGACTCAAAATGTATCTAACCCATTCACTTTCCTCAAATATGGGAAATTTTGAAAACTACATAAACTTCTTCTCTTCTAGGGTTTTAAATTCCAGCTTTACAATAAAATCCTCTCCAATTATATGATGGGAATACAAATTCATCATTTGAGAACTTCCTAATTCTTCAATATTGGCATGTATATAAGCCCTAATATCTTCTATATGCAATACTCTGTATGGCACAGATGAAAACGCACTGAGGGGCTTGGTCTCAATAGACTTATAGGGATGCCATTTGAATTTAGGACAGGGTTTGTCCTTGACTTGAACTACCAGAGGAGTGGACATGATTGCAAATTCACAAATTCACAGGATTTTTGATAAATACCTTTTTGTTGGATTGAAGTTTGATCACAAATTCTTCTTCACACTTTGAATTGTTGGACATTGGGAACACTAAGAGGGGGGGTGAATCAATGTTCACTGATTTTGATTTCCAAGACAGATCTAAAACCATTAACAACAATAATTAAACTTCATATAGCATTTGCAACACATAATAGATGAAATCATGCAATCTCATTAATGAACACGATAACACCAGATAATTTTTTACGTGGAAACCCTGTTAGGGGAAAAACCATGGTGGAGATTAATCCACAATGTTTACTATGTTAAAAGTAAAATAGAAAGAAGGGGAATGCAGTTGCATTCGGGCGCACTGCCTAGAGCTCACTCTTCAAAAGAGAAAGGCTCACTGCCTTACAAAATATAATTGAAGTTACAAAAAAAATTTGAACTAAGATTACAACATCTAAAAATGCTAGAATTTAGTTCCACTGAGGTTCTTGTTCAAATTCTAAATCTCTTGACTGGATCGCACTTCTGCTCTGTTCTGCTCTACATACCAAAACTATTCTACCCTCAAATAACTAATCTGCTCTTTTCGCTCTCTTCTTGACACTCCTTCACTACTGCATTATTTCTCCTACCACGACTTTTATTCACACACAAAATGGTTTATTGATCTCCTTTATATACCTGCTAATCATAAATTCAATGTATGCCAGCCTCACAATAAAACATAATATTTTTCCTTATGTCAGCTCAAATCTCTAATTAGAATTGATGCATACCCGCAAAAGTCAGCTAGACTTTAGTAGGGACCCTTGAACCAAGATTCCAAATATAGGAAATAGAAAAATACATATTCCACATATATCCACGATACACCATATGAAACATTTTGGCCACCATATGAAACATGTCAGCCACAATGGAAAATAAACCATGAAACATGCTACCAAATCTCTAACTCAAACTCCAACTTAATACTATACCACAAAACTCATCAGAGGATAGTGTAAATGCTAAGAAAGATTTCCTAGAAATCCACACGACAAAATAATGATTCAGAGAAGTGATTGGATCAACTTGCCAATCGGATGTCTTGTTCTTCATTCTTCCTATCGGTAGATTACAAATTCTTAGTTTCCTTGTCGGTATAATCAATACTAATACTGCGGATCATACTACTAACTCTAGTTGCCATCAATGACAACACAAGTAGCCAAAACCGATCTCTCAGAGCCATATGCCAACATGAATCTCTCTACAATTCAGCAAAGTTCACTCTAGGGCTCTTCAAACTATTTTCCTCCAAAATGCAAAGTGACAAATGAAGGATAATAATGTTCTTTTATCATCCACACACCTAACCCTTTTTGATGCAATAAATGCCTTTACCCTAATTCATCTGGTTACCCAGTTTCCATGTACTAAGATAGATGATTCTTTTGTGGATCTCCAAAACTCTACAATACTGCCTCCAATTGGGTTAAACAACATCTGAAAAGCATTGATCCACCTACTAGACTGGTCCACATTCCAGTATCAATTCCTGCAAGGGGTTAAAGGATTTTTCTAATAGCTCCCCCTAGGCCAAAGGCCTAAAACTAATTCCTGGAGGAATTACCAGAAGTAGATTTTGGTGCTGGTGTATTTCCTTCAACAGAGGGATTCTTTTTCACCCATTTCTTCTGTATTTACCTCCTGATCACATCTGTAGTGACTTTACCTTTTCCCTTAACATCTTGTTGCAAGTTCTGTTTTACTGGACCTTTTTTGTTCCAACAAAATCTAGCAATATGGCCAAATTTGTTGCAGTTGTAGCACACAACACTTCTTTGTCCAAACCAATTGTTCCACTAATTTTATCTTGATCTGTATTAGTTGGCAATATGCCCAAATCTATTGCATGCATAACATCTAACATCTCTATGAAAGCTATTCATCATAACTCTGCATTCACTTTACTTATGACCATACTTATAGCAATTAAAGCACTAACCCAAGAATGATGGTCCACTTGTGTTCATCCTACTCCTACACTGAGAAGCCGTATGACCAAATTTGTTGCAAGCAAAACAGTAGCCATTAAATCTTTGAGCATTCAGTTGTCTTGTTTGATTCCTTCCAACTCTATTCATATGATTTCCTTGTCTAAATCTTCCTTGTCCAGATCCTGAACTTTCTCCTTCTTCATATCCAAGACCTCATTTGTCACCATCAATCCTCTATCCTTTGATCATTTTATCAAGTTTGGCTTGAGCTTTCTTTGAATTTCTCCTTGTAATCATTTGTAGCAGTAAGTTCATTTCTAAGATCATCAAGTTGTTTTTCAAGCACTTCTTCATTGTTTTTAGATTGCTCCAGTTCATTGTCCAATTGGTTGCATTGTTCAAATTTTTCTTTCAAGGCTTGTGCAAGCTTTTCTTTATTCTTCTTTCTATGTTCAATATCCTTGGTCATCTTCATCATGATAGATTCCATCTCACAGTTTAGAGCAGCATTTTCTCTAGAAAAATTTTCACACTCTTCTATTTTCTCCTTCAAGGCAAGACTGAGTTGTTCATCTTCCATGCTTATGTTCTTTTGCTTAAGTTGATCACACAATTCCTTTCTTTTCTCCCTTGATTCATTGATTTTTTCTTTCAATGACTGAATGAATTTCTTTGCACTCTCAATATTTTCTTGCAATTCTCGGTTCTCAGACTTTGACTAGTCAAGATCATCCAGGGCCACCATAAGTTGTTGTTGAAAATTGCTTGTATCCATTGAAAAAAACCTTCCAAGATCTCCCCAAGCTATTAGACTTCTTTTGAGGAACCTGGCTCTAATACCAATTGTTGGAAACAAGCAAAACTGAGAGGGGGGTGAATCAGTGTTCTACAAAAATTAACTTTGTTATTATGATCATTAACCCACTTTAAACATTCAACCAAAAGAAATATGCAAAAATAGAAAGCAAATAACCACAACACCATAACACAAGGATTTTTATGTGGAAACCCTATTAGGGGAAAAACCATGATGAATGGCCAATCCACAATATAATCTGAGTATACTCAAAAAGAAGTTTACAAAATGGGAATGCACTTGCATTCAGACACACTGCCTAGAGCTCACTACTCAAAATAGGAAGGAACAATGCCTTACAGAGATTTGGATTAGATCCAAGAGAATGAACTAAAAGAATAGCATCTACAAATGATTGATTACAGTTCCAGTTAGGCTCAATTGTCAATTTTCTATCCTTCTGACTGATACTAAACTTCTACTCTACTCTTGCTCTCACTCACACCACAAAATCTTTATGCACAAGTGAAATTGTGCATAAAATCTCTCTAACACTCTTCTGATATTCGCAATACACATCAACACACATGCACACCTCTTACACAAAAATGATATAACTGAGCACTTATATATATCCACAACAAAAGATCTTATCTTTATAAGTCGACTTCAAACAAAATACAAAATATTCTCCATGTGTCAGCTCAAATCGTGAACAATTTTTGATGTGCACCCATACTAGTCGGCCAAAACATAGCTTGGACCCAAAACAAAATGCTTGAACATAAAAAAATTTAAATAATTACTCCTTATACATCCGCAACACGCCACTTTCATTAAGTCAACCACAATGAGCAAATAAACAGAAAAACATCCTGTCAGATCTCCTTACTCATACATCGATTAATGCAACACCACAAAACTTAATAGTAAGATAGCATAGATGCTTAAAAAACTATCCTAGGGATCCACAACTCAAAATCATGATCCGATGAAGCATACGGATCGACATACTACCCAGATACCTTGTTCTTCCTGCTTTCTGTCGGTAATAATTTGTTCTCTACTTTATCTACCGGTATGACCAAATTTTGATTTGGGGACCAAAATAATGACTTTAGTTGCCATAAATGACAACATTGGAATCCATATGCCAACAAATATTCCTTTCAAATTTACAACATTTTGTGTAAAAAAATACTTTTATATTTTTATGTACCAAATGGAGTAGATTGTCCAATACTAAAGGGTAGGATGTTCCCTCCAAGTCCAAAATGTTGTAAGATGTTCAAAATGTCATCCAAAATTTTAAGTATGCATCCCCATTAAACACTATTGTTTATGTGTGAAAATTATTAAATGTTATCTTTTGGTCATGTTAGTTTGTATTTATGTCATGAACAAAAATTTTATACCACCTTTATTATGACAAGTTAGTTTCAAGATATTTGTCATAAATAACTAGTTTCAAAGAGATGTCTCCTCAAAATTACTCATGAATAAGTTTGTTAAAAGTATAGATGATTCTATTGTTATATGTACAATTTTCTCATATAGTTCCCCTTCAAAATAATGAATGTTAAATTAAAACTAGTCAACTCATCTTTGAGGTTGTACCCACTTAGTTGGTCCTCAAGGTTATCATGTTGGAGGCCAGGGTTTAGATTGCATAGGTTATATTATAGTGTAAGAGTGTGTTTAATAGTATCCTTGAAATTGAAGCAATTTCCTCACAAGTTTGAATCATAGGTAAAAGTACAAAGCTATTTCACAATTTTATAAAGGAATCAACCAACATTGATCCAATTTTAAACTTGAATCACTAAAAAGTGAAATATATGTTTTAAGTTTTGAAATGATGTGTTACCACATTTTTTGTCCCCCCTTTAAAAACCATCTCCACCTATACAATTTTTTGTCTAAGTTAAACTTGCCACCCTTTCCTTTGGTTTTCAAAACCTTGTCGGGCCCTACTTAGGTTGTCATAACCTTGTAGAGACTACACCCAAAAACTTTAAAATTTAAGTCTAGAGTTCACCTTTGAAGTTGGTCTTTCATAAGTTTAAGAACTACATTAGGGCCCGAAGCACTTGTCACAATCTTTGTGAATGCCGACCAAACAAAAATGAAGTTAAAAGTCATTTTTAAACTTTATTGTGGTTTCAAAACCTTTGTCACACTCCCACAAGGTTGTTGTTGGAAATTGTAAGATTGTTATTGATGTCAACATTTACATCAATTTTGGAAATTGGAAGATTGTTATCATCAGTGTTGAAAATTGGAAGATTGTTATTGATGTCAACATTAACATCGACATACCTTACTTACATTACTTGTATAGATCAATAGTTGCTTTGTAATAATAGCTCAAGCTATACTTATCTAATACTAAAAGTTTATTGATCTGATATTTTATTTCAGATTATCTTATTTTGTAAGATTCATTCATAAGCTAATAATATGTTCTATATTGACATCATTCGCATCTACTAACAAGATTTCAGTTGGCTTGGTTCTACAGCTGAAAAGATATAGTTAGCAGAAGGTTGGTACACAATGTTCTATTTATACACTGGTTCAATGCATTAGTTTTGTGGTTCGGATGCTACCATAAAGAAAGATATCACTATAGGATTTGGTACATAGATTTGTGACTGTGAGATTCATTTTACCTTGAAGTTTTATGATGATATGTGAATGCGTGTATAGAATATATGAATAATACTGTTATGATCTAAGGATTATAGTAAGTTTCTATATAGCGCATTGATGTGGGATATTCTACGTTTTCTCATGATTATTTTTTTTGTCTTGCAGATTTGAAGATAAGTTATTTGATGTCGTCTAAAGTAGAATTTGATGTGTTAACAAGTTTTGGAGTTACACATTTGGTGAATTGCATATACAATTGAAGTCTTTGATGTTTTAGGTCTAGCTCTAGCCAACCTAATTATGAATTTGTGGTAAGAAGATTAAATATGTGTTGTGAATACTAAAGGGATCTATCTTAGGTTTGTGCCGACTGATATCATACATTATATACTTGTGTTGGGAGCGAAGATGAATATGTTTTCGAGGATAAAGCCAACAAAATTTATTTTGATTTGAAATAGGGATACTCTAATTAGGTCGACCTAATTAGTGTTAAATGTGAATGTATATGGTATATATATATATATGAAAGACATTCTTGAGAAGTTAAGGATGACGAATAATGAAGATGTGACACAGAGCTAAATGATAGATTAGGTATGGACTGCTATATGGTGCAAATGTGTGAAATCATATGAATGAGAAAACAAAATTGTTGAGTACACTATTCAGAGAAGTGTTTTATATTATGTGCTTTTATTGGAAATGAACTCTAGCACAAGGAAGGTGCATTCTATCTCAATTCACCTCTTGGCAGTGAGCCATACTCTATTTTATAAATTACTTCAGGTTGTGAGCCTTTAAGGACAGTGAGTCCTGGCAGTGAACCTTTATAATATTCTATATCTAGATATATTATATTGTGAGTTAACCCTCACCAAGGTTTTTCCCATTTTGGGGTTTCCACATAAAAATCTTGATGTTTGTGTGTGTTGTGATCATGTGTTGATTCAATGCTTTCACTTGTTATTAGAGTTAGAGTTGTGTTATTACTTGGATGGCTATTATGAAAATGTTTTAATGGAATACTTATTCACCCTCCCTCTCAGTATTTTGGGTTTTCAACAATTGGTATTAGAGCATGGTTCCTCTTAAGAAGTCTAACAACTTGAGGAAGGTCTTGGAATTTGAACACATGGCAGATAATAGATTTCCTGTTCCTTCGAAAGTGATTCCTACTAAACATATTGAAGAAGATTTTATCCTATATAATAATGGTGAACTTGAAATTTCTCTTGAATATCTTGTCAGAATTGAAGAAGAAAACAAAGATTTAAAGGAGAGTCTCAAGGAAGCAAATGAGTGCATCAAGAAATTGAGAGAAGAAATCAAGAAATTCAAAGAAAGACATAAAGAATTATGTGATCAGTTGAAGAAAGAAAATGAGGACATCACCAGACTGTTGGAAACAAGCTACACTGAGAGGGGGGTGAATCAGTGTTATGCAAAAATTAACTTTATTATTCTGATTATTAACCCACTTAAAATATTCAACCAGGAGAAATATGTAGAAATAGAAACCAAATAATGAAAACACCATAACACAAGGATTTTTACATGGAAACCCTATTAGGGGAAAAACCATGGTGGATGGCCAATCCACAATATAATTTAAGTATACTCAAAAAGTTTACAATATGGGAATGCACTTGCATTCAGGCACACTTCCTAGAGCTCATTGCTTAAAATAGGAAGGCACACTACCTTACAGAGATTTGGATTAGATCCAAAAGAATGAACTAAAGGAATAGCATCTACAAATGCTTTATTACAGTTCTAGTTAGGCTCAGATGTTAATCTTATATCCTTCTGACTGATACTAAACTTTTGCTCTACTCTGCTCTGACTCGCTTCATAAAATATTTTATGTGCAAGTGAAGTTGTACTTAAAATCACTCTAACACTCTTCTAATATTCGTAATACACATCGACACACCACACACACACACCAAAATGATATAAGAGATCATACATATATATCTGCGACTAGCAATTTAATCGTAGCATGTCGGCTCCAAATAAAACTTGAAAATATTAGCAACTTGTCAACTCAAATCTTAAGATTTATTTGATGCACATCCACAACAGTCATCCACAACTTAGCTTGGACCCAAAACATAATGACCAAACACAAAAATATTAGAATAAACATTCCTTGAATATCTGCAACATATTTTATCGACTAAGTCAGCCCCAAAATACTGATAAACAGAAAAGTAACCAACCGAATCTCCAAAATCACACAAGACTTAATACGAGGCATTGAGATTTCCAAACAACACATTAGATGTACTGAGAAACCTCCCATGAGTTCTACAATTCAAAATAATAACTAGAAATTTGTAAGTGAATCGATGATCACTAAACTGTTGGATGTTCTGTTCTTCCTGACTGTCCTCAATCTTACTGTTGGTATAAGCAAATGATGTTATGTGGATCTGTCACTGACTAGGGTTGCCATCAATGACAACACCAAAAATAATTTGCATCGTCTCTTTCCAACAATCTCCCACCTTGGAATTGATGGCAACACTTAGTGAAAAATGACTAAATTTCGGATCAAAACCAACATGAGTTACACAACCATTTCAAAACTCCATAAAGAAAATTCATTCTTGGGAAAACAACTCCCCCTATGATGACTATAAATTTTTCATTCTACACTTCTCCCCCTTTGACATCAATGGAAAAAAATGGGAAAACCAAAACAAAATTCCAAAACTGTACAAGCGTGAATTTGTAACTTACAAAGATTTGAAGACATCTGCAAAATCTTGTTTCAACACTCTTAAATTGTCATCACAAACCTTTTTGAGACTTTCCAAAACTATTATGTGACCACACATTAAATAGGATTGAGCCTCTACAATTTCAAGATTCTTTAGGTCACTAACTGCTACAACAACTTTCACTTCCTTCAAAGCACTCACCATTATCTCAATCTTCAGACAAATTAGTCCCCTGAGTTCACATACTCTCCCAACAATTCTATCATTTTCACTCTACAAGCATCTTATTTTTTCAAGTAGGGTTGTTACTTGACCTTCTTGCTAAACCAAATCACCAACTAAAGGATCAAAAGTAGCAAAAATGGTAGCTAATTGATTTTCCAAATCCTTCACCTTTTTCTTATTACCTTCAGTAAACTTGGACAAAACTAAACAAGACTTATAGGATTTTCCAGCTTCAGATACAAAACCTTGAGTGTTCTTCATGCAAGTAGCTAACAAAATCTTATCCTTTGCAATCACTGTCTTCAACTGACTAAGTCTTTTTCTATTAAGCTCCTTTTGCACTTTATCCTCAATAGATTTCTCAAGAGACTCAAATTGAGTACTTACAACATTTATGAGCTTCTTTAGCTCACCAAAAGAGGAACCTGATGGATCCATGACATGATTAGGCATTAATTTCTACAAAACTCTAGATGCAAGGCTTAGCAATTCACTATCCTATATGTGAGACTTCAAAATATTCTCACTAGCCTTAGCTTGAGCAATTGATGCAACCTTCATCATCTGAATTGGGGATAGAGTAGATAGATTGATTGAAATTTCATCCAATTCAAGATCAAAATCTTCCTGTTGCTCCATCAAAGATCTCTTCACTGCATTGGCAGTGTCTCTTGCTTGCATTCTGATTTCCTAAAAATTTTCATCTTCAGCCTTAGATTCTTTTGAGACTATTTCTAGATTGCTTTTGAGTGCCTCAACCTTTTCATTTTGTACCTCCTTCTCCTCAACTAATACCACCTTAGGAACTTCAGTTTCCATAGGTGTCTATGTATTTTCCACATTAGGAGAAATCAGAATATCCTCAACTTCTAGAGGATCAGATACATTCATATTTTCCTCAAATACGGGAAATCTAGCAAACTACGCAAACTTCTTTTCTTCTAGGGTTTGAAATTTTGTTTTTACAATAAAATCTTCTCCAATTATATGATGGGAATATAGATTCATTATTTGAGAGGTGCCTAACTCTTCAAATTTTGCATAAATATATGCCCTAATATCCTCAGTGTGCAAAAATATGTACGAAACAAATGAAAACACTCCTATGAGTTCAGTCTCAACAGACTTATAGGGATTCCATTTGAATTTAGGATGGGGTTTGTCCTTGAATTTGACTACCAGAGGAGTGGACATGATTGCATATTCTTCTCCATGCCTTAAATATCCTCACAATTCAACAAGGTTCACTCCAGGGCTCTTCAAACTGCTTTCCTTCCAAATTCAAAGTGACAAATGAAAGATAAAAAATGGCTTTTTATCACTCGCACAACTAACTCTTTTTGTCACAATAAATGCCTTAACCCTAGTTCATCTGGTTACTCTGATTTCAAGCACTAAAACAAATGATTTTTCTGTGGATTTCTGAAGCTTTACAACACTGGCTCCAATTTGGTTAAACAACATCTAGAAAGAATTGATCCACCTGCTAGACTGGTCCACATTCCAGTATCACTTGCCTGCAAGGGGTTGAAGGATTTTTCTGACAACTACCCCTAGGCCAAAGGCCTAAAGCTAATTCCTAGAGGTATTACCAAAAGCAGATTCTAGTGTTGGTACATTTCCTTCGACAAAGGGATTCTTTTTCACCCATTTCTTCTGCATTTTCCTCCTGATCACATTTGTAGTGACTTTCCCTTTTCCTTTGACTTCCTCTTATGTATTATGTCTTACTGGACCTCTTCTATTCCAACAGAATCTAGCAATATGCCCAAATTTGTTGTAGTTGTAGCACACAACATTTCTCTGATCAGACCAATTGTTCCACTAATTTTGCCTTGATCTACATTGGTTAGCAATATGCCCAAATCTATTGCATGAATAGCATCTGACATCTCTATGAAATTTATTCATCACAACTCTACATTCACTTGACTTATGACCATACTTATGGCAATTAAAGCACTGACTTGAGAATAATGGTCCACTTGGATTCATCTTGCTTCTACATTGAGAACCCATATGGCCAAATTTGTTGCAAGTAAAACAATAACCATTGAATCTCTGAGCATTTGGTTGTCTCACTAAATTTCTTCTGGCTCCATTCATTTGATTTCCTTGTTAGAATCTTCTTTGTCTAGAATTCCTTTCTCCAAAGTTCCTTTGTCCAGATCCGAAACTTTCTCCTTCTGCATATCCAAGACCTCGCCTATCACCATCAATCCTTTGACCTTTAATCAATTCATCAAGCTTGGCTAAACTGGCTTTGAATTTCTCCTTGTACTCATTTGCAGCTGTAAGTTCATCTCTAAGATCATCAAGTTTTTTTTCAAGCACTTCATCATTGTTTTTAGATTGTACCAATTCATTTTCCAATCGGTTGCATTGTTTATATTTTTATTTCAATGATTGAGCAAGCTTTTCTTCATTCTTCTTTATATCTTTGATTTCCTTAGTCATTTTCATCATGATCGACTCCATCTCATGTTTCAAGGCATCATTTTCTCTGGAAAACTTTTCACATTCTTCTATTTTCTCCTTTAAGGCATGACTGAGTTGTTCATCTTCCATGCTTCTATTCTTCTGCTTGAGTTGATCACATAATTTCTTTCTTTTCTCCCTTGATTCATTGATTTTGTCTTTCAATGACTGTATGCATTTTTTTGCATTCTCAATATTTTCCTGCAATTCCTAGTTCTCATATTTTGACTATTCAAGATCATCTAGGGCCACCATAAGTTGTTGTTGAAGACTGCTTGTATCCATTGAAAACACTTTCCAAGATCTCCCCAAGCTGTTATACTTCTTTCGAGGAACTAGCTTTGATACCAATTGTTGGAAACAAGCTACACTAAGGGGGGGTGAATCAGTGTTTTGCAAAAATTGACTTTATTATTTTGATTATTAACCCACTTAAAATATTCAACCAGGAGAAATATGCAAAAACAAAAAGAAAATAACCACAACACCATAACACAAGGATTTTTATGTGGAAACTGTTGACGATGTTTTCTGCACAACAACAACTTAGAAAAAATATGAAATCCTATCTCTCTTGAAAGGTAAATCTCTATTAGCAAGCCTCAAGAGATAACCCCAAGGTCTCTAATGTCAGGTCTTGACAATACATAAACAACTCAGTGATAAATATGAAAATGTTGGTAATCACAATGGGACCTTACTACAAGAAAATACTGAATCTTGAACTTATTAGATCTGGCAATATGATGATACTTTAATCCTAAATCTAATTCAAATGATAAAAGAAATAACAAAAGATTAGGGTTTCAAAGAGATATCTAAGATTAAAACTACTCCTAATATTAACAATGAAAATGATGAAATACTTGAAATGGACCAATCCCTCATAAACTAATTCTTGCTTAACCTAGATGAACCTACAATCTCACAGAAACAGTGCAATCTTCTAAGGTATTAATATTTTTAGATCATGAACATTCATCCAAGAAAACCCAATTGAAATTGAAATGGATAAACTTCACAATTGAACTAAGCACAATGAATATAAAGGTCCAAGCTAACTTTGCAAAGCAACTAACAATCAGCTAGCTGTAAAAAGTATGGACCAGGGACTACTGCAAACACTTCAAGCATCAAATCATAAACACCATTGAATTAGATCTAACATACATCTATTAACTTTGAGCAATTTTAAAGATAGAATCATAAGAACCATGCAAGATAAGTCAACACAAAAGAGATCACCAGAAAATCACAATGTCTTCAATTGTATTGAATTACCGAATTACAACAATTCCAATGTTTTGTTACAACACTTGCTCAAAATGACTTAATTTCTACCTCTGCTCTACTGCTTAATTCGCTCTAAGAATTATATGTCTTTTTCTATTCTATGTTCTCTACTCTATCTTACAAATGAGGCGAAATTCCAAATTTATAGGAACCTCCAAAGCATGTCAGCCTAATTTAGATTTTACAATAATAAAATAGCCACAAATAGGTCGACGCAAGGAGAATTCAAAATAGGATAAATATGCACTAAATGTAAGAACTCATCCAGGTCGGTGTGGGATCTTCAATATAATTTGAACCAATGCACAAGTTTCAATGCAGCCCTATATTAATTGCTTCCTTCCATTCTTATCTTGAGCGCACATCACCAAGTCAGCCCAGGGGTGGAGTAACCAGTACTTGAATTTATTCTTTAGTCAAATTAATTTCATCTCCAGAACTTCCTTGACGACCCAGTTGAATTCAGCCTGCACTCAGCAAAAACCACCATTAATAATATCCATTATGGCATGAAAAATAAGATTATCCCATCATCAATAATTTATTCATCATTCCATCAAATCCAAGAAAAGATTGAAATCAACCCAGGAACATCGTTAATTCGCTTTCTACACAGTTCAGAATTTTCACCCCTCCACAGAATCCAAGCCAGAAAGGAATTTCAGGGAAATGCAGGCCAGGCGGATTTTCTCGAAGAAGGCACAAAATCAACAATTGATCATTAAAAATGAATAAAGGATGCATAAACATTGTGTAATTTATCAGTTAAAAGCATGGAATGCTCAACATCTATCATTAAACTCATCCAATTCACACGATTTCAAAGTTCCACAAGGCATCACAAAGAATATGGGAAAATTCGACTGGACCAGAATTTCGCGAAAAAGGAAAAGTTCTGGAGTTTCAACACATTCCGGGAAAATGGAGAGGGCTAGGAAAATCGGGGAAATCTGCCAGTGTAAGAAAATCCTGAAGCTGAAGGAAAACCCGAATATCGATATTCTCTCACAATTTCGCTCAAATTGATCAAAGATCACAAATTTGAGGACCCTGGGCATAGAACCAACTTAACCTGAACCTCCTACAAATCTTTTTTAAATTCTAGGCTCATTCGAAAGCAAGTTAAGATGAAATGGCAATGCCCTAGGCATGAAACCCTAAATTTTGACCACTAACACATAGAGCAAGCTCGGACATATAGGAATTCGAACTCCCCACAAAACTATAATGTCAAAGCACTACTCACATTCATCAATCAAAAGCAAGGAAACATGTGCATACCATTTGATGAAGTGGAAATTGATCATGGCAACAATAGATAGTAGTCTGAAGGCCCAAGCAAGGAAATCAATGAATCCAAATGCCGAAATCACCAAATCCAAAATGAAAAAGCAATACACAATGAAAGATGGGAGAAAATGGTGAAAAATTCGCTTAAACTTAACCACACTCACCACGGAGATCAAACCAAGGTGCAATAATGAAGAGAACAAAACAAGCTAGAGAAGTTCAAAACCCGACGAGACAACAAACTTCTAAAAAAATCCAGCCTACGTGGAATTCTGCAAAGACTAGAAATTCCTAAACCATTGTGTTTAGTTGGAGTCTGAATGAAATCTAAGAAAATCCAGATGGGGTAGAAAATCCTGAAACAGTGCAAAAACCCAAACTCTACCCAAAACTTAAGATTCTCGATATGCAACTTAGGGGGATCACTTAGGCAAGCAAGATAAATACTTAAGATCATGCCAAGGCAATGCAAATCTTCAAAATCAAAGGTCCAAAACCACAAGAGCGAAAGCAAAAGAGGGTCCCTGCTTTTAGTGGGGCGTGTGTTCAAAAATTGCACAACAAATGGTGACTCTGCTGGGAAAATGCTCCAAATCATTTGATGATAGACAAGAATCATGAACCCAGAATCTCTGGTTTTAATCTCACTATCAGAAAAACAAATCAAAATGCAAGATTAAATAATCATAACCAAAGGTGGACTGAACCTTCCATAGACTGAAAATCCAAGTGTGTGCACATGAGTTCATTTCCCTCGAGCTACTACAAAAACCAAGTTTAATCAGGTCAGGCTACATAAAGATTCTAACTTCAAAAGAAACCTGAATAGAGCCTCGCTGCCAGTCAGGCATCTATAGCCCCGACGAGGTTATCGCTATCACTCTCCCGAACATAGCTCTATTTCCAGCTAGGTGTCTATAGCCCCGATAGAGATATTTGGATACCCATGAGAAGTTGAATTCATTCTTTTAATTTTTAATATTTTCTCTTTTCTTCTTTTGATATTCTTTTTTTTTCATTTTTTCATTTCAACCTGTGAACAATGAAGTTCACACTCAAGGATGAGAACCACAGTGGCACTGAAGCAAAAATAATATTTTTCACCTGACAAGACCTCACAAGGATCCTACAACAACCTCAAGATTTTTAAGATGTATAAAGGATATAATATTTCATAATACTTCAAATTCAAGTCAAACCAGTGACCCATCTTCCTTAAATCAAACATTTAGACTACTTGACGATAACAAGGACCTCAACCATCCTTTCAAGACATAGGATTAGAGTTCATCAAGGAAATACTCAGAATAGTCCCAGACAAAAGAATATTTTCTATGCAGGTGCAACATTTTCTGAAGAAAACAAGAAGACCTCCAAAAGCAAGAGCAAAGCAAAAACACACCAAATTGAAAGCAAACCTAAACTAGCCAAAACAAACAAAAGAAAAAGCAAAAAAGAAAACTTAAAGAGAGCAAAGCAATCTACATTTATTCAAACAAACTATATATAAAGAAACACCAAAATGACTCATCACCAGACATGATAAATTGAGACCTACACCTACTTGACTTTTCAGTGCATGAACAAGCAATAAGGTGAAAGTAACAGTCCTTAAGAATGCAAACTTTTCCTTATACTCAACAAAGTAAATCACCAAGCTATAGCATTCAAACTTAACCTTATTGATAGGAATAATCAGCAATTGAGGCAACTCATTGAAACCATACCAATCTATATGCAAGTTGTCTTTCCTAAACTTCCATAATCGAATTGATAAGCTTCAGAATTTTCAGTAAAGAAAGAAACAATCTGATTTTGTACTTCTGTAGACTAGATGTGGTATTCATCATTCTTCAATTGTAAAGAGCTGATATCTATGTCATCAGGAGGTCTCCACTGATGGTACAACAATCCCCTTGTGTTGGAAACATGCAATAAAGA
Organism: Sequoia sempervirens; assembly: GCA_007258455.2. Lineage (NCBI taxonomy): Eukaryota > Viridiplantae > Streptophyta > Pinopsida > Cupressales > Cupressaceae > Sequoia > Sequoia sempervirens. The sequence continues at coordinate 25,644 of VDFB02259835.1, read as the reverse complement.
ACTGGAGGCATCACTATGCAGTACAAAGTAAAATTTAGATTGAACAAGTCCAGAATTATCAACATGGAACTTTTCACTAGGAGGCATCACAAACTAATCTTCAAGCACATTTTCACCTCCAAGTATGTTGTCAAGTCTACCAATCATGACTGCATCATTACTGCTCTTAGCATTATTCATATTTTCCTGCACATCAATATGAGCCACATTAGCTATCTCATCATTGATGCATGAAACTTGTGAATTTTCAATGTTCAGTTCACCAATAGACAGAAAAAATAGAGTTTGATAAATGAGAGAACTCCTTGAATTCTTCCTTTGTTGGCATTGGTTCACAATTTTTATCATAGTCATCAGGAATTTTGACCACTCCATTAAGTGCTTCCTCATGTTTTTCAAAACATTCATCAACAACTTGTTGAAATTCTCCCATTGGAGCTTTTTGTGTATCCCTTGCATGTTGTGGTAGTTGTATTTGTTCTTCCACCTCTTTTATGGCTGCCTGACACTAGAAGCATGTGAATTTTGAATTCTCTTCCTCATGTATCCTACACCAAGCTAGTAACAACAAGTCCTCTAGGTCAATTCTATAACTCAAGCTTGACCAATCTTTTATAATCCTAGCAACGAACTCTTCATGTCTAGTCTATATTGGATCCTTATTCTGAATGAATTCTTGGAAATTATCTAATAAATTGAGCTGACTGTCTTCAGGATCATCATCATTTTCAACTGGTTCTACCAAGGCTTCAGTACTACTAGATTCTTTTGTAAGTTCAACAAGCACTATGTGAAACACAAGGACTTCCTCTGCATCTGACTCCTCAAAACAGGCTGAAAGCACATAATTTCCCATGCTCACCTTAGATATTAGAATTTCATTGGAGGTGTTCTGATATTATGTAATCATGTACCTCATCCTAGGTTCTCTTTCAATTCTATTCTGGTTTGGCACTCCCTTCCAGAGAAGCCACATATGAGATTTATTAGTTGATACATATCCATTCAAGGCCTTAGTAAAGTCTCTTCCCAGAATCAGGCCATAAGCATCAGGTATTTCAGCCACTTGCATATTGATAACCTATTGAATCCTAGGGTCAGAAGCAACCTACATATGAATCATGTTTAATTCTCCTACAACATTAACTTTAGTTCTATCCAATTGTGTAACTTTCTTTTGGGAATCAGTAGGAGTAATGCCCAGAGCTCGACAAACACCAAAGGGCATTACATTGGTAGAAGCACCTGAATCTAACAAGCAATTGTGCAAGTGCTTACCAAATATACAGACCAAGATCAAGAATGGAGGAGTCTATGTTTTCCCTTGAAATAGAGTTAAGGGAGTATCCACTTGAGCAACCTGAGTTCTATCTTTCTCTTTTCCCTTATCTCCAGGAGGTGCATGAACTTGATTATGAGTCTGATTTTTCCTTCGTACTGTTTGAGAGCTAGATACTTTGTTGACACTTTCACTAACTGATCTATCTTGTGATATAGAATTTACACTGTAAACTCCTAGAACTGCATTCCTAATGGTTGAAACTCTCAATAATTCAAATGGAGAGAGAGTTACCTTTAGCTTCTTGAGCTCTTTTGCAACATATATAGCCAGTTGTTCCTCACTCAGATCAGCAAGGGTCTATTTTGGGTATTCACCACCTTATCTTTGCTTGCTTCAACACTCCTTGATCTGAAGGATCTTCGTCAAAAATTGAAGTTTCTCTTTTATCTTTAGAATCAACATCATTAGAAAGAGGGCAGAATTCTGACTCCAACGCAACTCAAACGGAGTCAAATGGAGCTACAAAGCCCAAGATATGCTCAGTCAAACCTTGGTCAACCTTGGAGCCAAGTTAGAGAAAAAAAGGCCAAAAATTGATGTTGTCAAAACTGGTCAAAGTCAGTGTCAATGTGAAGATCTCATCACAAGCTCTCCAATGACGTTCATTTCATAGAAAACAGAGTCTGTTTGCACAAGATAAGATCAGTCAAAGTTGGGTTGACTATGCTGACGTCATCATGGCACAGTTAGCAACATGGGCTAATCACATGATGACACATGGCATCTGTATGCCACATCAGCATCATCCATGTTGGCAATCCAGTCAGCAACCCAGTCGGCATCCACGTCAGCATCAGCCACGTCATCATCTTCAACAAATTGGGTTTTGCCACGTGGCACCTCCTCAGCATGCCATGTGGCTTCTCTATCTCCTCCAATAGGTTCAAAATCAGTTTGTTTGTTTGAACAAATTGAGTAAGTGGAAGGATTCAAACCCCTCACCACTCATAACCTAAAACTTCCTCTCAACCATTGCACCAAACGATCCACACCTAACTATAAATGGTGAGCGGTTACTTTTGTTATAGAAATTAGTTGAAGTTGGTAGAGAAAAAACAAGCCGATGGGTTTGGAACCCCGAACTAGCCACCTATCAAAATGACTATGCACCGATAAGCCATTTGATGGCTGCAAAACATATATGGAGCTTGCGTGATTTTGTTAAAGCTCCAAAACTGAATACCCTTTAATTTAAACAAATTCCCTCCAATTTTTAACAATCAAACTTTTTAATCCTTTAAAGGGTTAAAACGTAACCTCCTAAAAAACAATAATAGCCTAAGAAAAGATAAAATTAAAGGGCTTAAATTAATTATATGTGATAAGGGGGTTATTTTAAAGATTGTTATGTAAAAATGGAGAGATAAGGTGGATTTTGTAAATCATTTGGTTATCAACCAAATTGAGTAATTTTTTTGTATAAAAGGGGGGGATTAGAGGCTTAGGGGGATGATCAAATTTATCTAGATTATACATAATTCAGGTGTTGAAGACTTGAGATAATTTTTGGAGAGGCGAATTGTTGATCTTGTACGTTAGGAGAATGTTGGAATTCCATCGTGCTTGAAGGGAAAAGCTTGTAAACAGATGTAATGCCGAATTTTTGTAGATTTCAATCAGATCATTCTACTCTTTGGAGAGGGGCCCGAAGATGTATTCGTTCTTACGACGAACTCCATTATCAAGTTGTTTGTGTTCTCTCTTTCTTTTGTCTCTTTCTAAATTCTATCTTTTTGTCAATTCCATTAGTTTAATTATGTTGTGTTGATTTCATTTTAGTAATTTGGAGATTGGAATTGTAATCGTTATGCATTCTTTAAGCAATCGTCTTAGATCCTAAATAGGATCACTCCTTCCTTTTGACATGTCCATTTGTGCTTGTCCTTCCTTTGATAGATACTGCTTAGACACATGAGGGTATAATGGATTATTGTTGGCATTAGGATCTGGAGGAGTGGTGAAGTTGTTTGGAAGGATGGAGGTGGGGAAGGGGCCTCCAACCGATGGATGTCTATGTGGTATGTCTCTCAAATCATACTTCTTAATAGGCCTTTGAAAAGTTTGTACCTCTTCAACATAAGCTTCTTCATCATCCAAGGGGCCATTGTCATTTACTGGATTTTCATCAAACAATTGTGAAATCACATCTCCATTGGACACTTGATCTGCCTCTTCCTTGAGCTGGTCTGATTCTTCTTCAGGCACATTGTCTTTGCTCTGTGGAAAAGGAGCATGATTCAGTACTAACACTGGTGAATCATAGGGGATAGATGGCACCATCTCTTGACTACCTACATTATTCTCCACTTCATACTAGAAGATTGAAGTTGTTGTCTAGAACTCTTGACAATCTAACTCAGAATGTTGACTTGTTTTATGGAGCCTACACCATCCTGATAAAGTAGCCTCAGCTAACTATACACCACTAGAAGGCTTCTCTTGATTGACTAGTTGGTCCAATGGGGTAGGGACTCCTCCATTGTTAGGCCTTGTATTCCAAGTCTTGTTCTATCTAGGTGGTTGTCGCTTGTCAAACCCTTGTCCACCAACTTTCCCTCTATCAAATTTTTGGCCTGAGGATTGTCCTTTATCATAATTTTTCCCTCTATCATTACTATATCCTCTATCATTACTATATCCTCTTTCGTTGTTATATCCTCTATCATTGTTATATCCTCTCTTAGGATGTTTCCCCCTATCAAAATGTTGTCCTTGTTGATTCTCTCAATTTTCTCTACTCTGATTGGACTGCATATTTCTCTGAGTAGCTTGCAAATGACTGTTCTGGTTCCTCAAATAAGTTACCTCCATATTCAGCTTCTTCACTTGTTCAGACAATTCATCCAGTCTCTCCTTGTCAGGATTGTCGTATGGAGGTTGATTCACATTATTTTGGGGATATCCTATTGTAGTATTGGAATTCAATGATTGATTTAATACTTCAGAATTTTGTAGATACGTGGGAAAACTAGCCTGAGGCTATGTATGAAGAGGTTGACTTACATTTTGCTAAGGGTAGCTGATTGTGGGTGAAACTTGTCTCACAGGAGGTCCTGGGTGAGGGACCAAAGGAAACTGAGGTATTGGATTCATGATAGGAGTGTGGTTAGTGAGAGCCTGGTTGAGAGCTGGGACTTGTCCAGGGTGAGCAACGGGTCCTAATGACAGTAAAGTCCTAGACAGATGTTTCCTTAAAGCAATGCTAACCTTCACAGCCTCTACATATGCATCAAATAGGTTATCAGGAGGGTTGTTTCTCCACTTCATGAAGGTAGTTGTCAGACTATCAAGTCCCTCATAATAGACTTCTAAAGCAGTGGCTTCATCAACAGCATAGGGGGCCTATAGTCGGGTATAGGCACAATGAAACCTATTGTTAAAGGACCCTATAGGCTCATGGACTTCTCTTTTAATATTAGTGAACTGAAGATAGAGCTCATTGGGACTAATGGGAATCCTAAACTTTTGCAGGAATGCAGTCTCTAGTTCAATCCAATGCTAGATAGACCCGGCAGGCAAATGATTGTACGAATAGAATGCATCCTCTCCCAAGGAATAAGGAAAGAGTCTACATGCTACATCCTCATGATCGATTCCTCTATCCTTAAGGCTAGTCTGAAAGATCCTGATGTGTTCCTCAACAATCCTATTGGGATCATTCACATGGAACTTTGAACAAAAGTGTTCAAGGTTCTTGGGCATGACATTGTAATTAGCCAAACTCAATGGAGATGGGTTATTAGCTAGGAAAGCCATTGGTGGAGGTGGGGCTAGTAATGTCTGATTTATGGCTAGTTAAGGTTGTTGGATGGGAATGTCCTTAGACTCAGATGAAGATGAACTTGATGAAGGTGGGGATGATGGAGATGGTTGGGTGGATGATGATTCTCCCCTTTTGCTGGCCCTTCTTGACCTCGTAGGGACTGGTAATTCTTGAAATTCCTCCTCTCCTAGAGTAGATCTGGTTATTCTTTTGAATCTTTCAGGAGAGATGGCAGACATAAATCAATCCATCTTACCTTATTCAGGCCCTCCTTCTAGCGCCAATCTATTGATGATGTTTTCTGCACAGCAACAACTCAGACAGAATATGAAATCCTATCTCTCTTGAAAGGTAAATCTCTATCAACAAGCCTCAAGAGATAACACCAAGGTCTCTAATGTTAGGTCTTGACAATGCATAAACAACTTAGTGATAAATGTGAAAATGCTGGTAATCACAATGGGACCTTACTACAAGCAAATACTGAATCTTGAACTTATTAGATTTGGCAATATGATGATACTTCAATCCTAAATCTAACTCAAATGATAAAAGAAATAACAAAATATTAGGGTTTCAAAGAGATATCTAAGATTAAAACTACTCCTAAGATTAACAATGCAAATGATGAAATACTTGAAATGGACCAATCCCTCATAAACTAATTCCTGCTCAACCCAGATGAACCTGCAATCTCATAGAAACAGTGCAATCTTCTAAGGTATTAAGATTTTTAGATCATGAACATTCATCTAAGACAACCCAATTTCAATTGAAATAGATAAACTTCACAATTGAACTAAGCACAATGAATATAAAGGTCTGGGCTAACTTTGCAAATCAACTAACAATCAACTAGCTACAAAAAGTATGGACCAGGGACTACTGCAAACACTTCAAGCATCAAATCATAAACACCATTGAATCAGATCTAACATACATCTATTAACTTTGAGCAATTTTAAAGATAGAATAATAAGAACCATGCAAGATAAGTCAACACAAAAGAGATCACCAGAAAATCACAATGTCTTCAATTGTATTGAATCACCAAATTATAGCAACAATTCCAATGTTTTGTTACAACACTTGCTCAGAATGACCTAATTTCTACCTCTGCTCTACTACTTAATTTTCTCTAAGAACTATCTGTCTTTTTTGTTCTATGTTCTCTATTCTATCTTACAAATAAGACGAAATGCCAAATTTATAGGAACCTCCAAATCATGTAGGCCTAATTTAAATTTTACAATAATAAAATAGCCACAAATAGGTCAGCCCAAGGAGAATTCAAAATAGGATAAATATGCATTAAATGCAAGAACTCATCTAGGTTAGCCTGGGATCTTCAATATAATTCAAACCAATGCACAAGTTTCAATGCAGACCTCTATTAACTACTTCCTTCTATTCTTATCCTAAGCGCACATCAACAAGTCAGCCAAGGGGTGCAATAACCAATACTTGAATTTATTCTTTAATCAAATTAATTTCATCTCTAGAACTTCCTTGACGACCTAGTTAAATTCAGCCTACACTTAGCAAAAACCACCATTAATAATATCCATTATGGCATGAAAAATAAGATTATCCCATCATCAGCAATGTATTCGTCATTCAAACAAATCCAAGCAAAGATTGAAATCAACCCAGGAACATCGTTAAATCACTTTCTACATAGTTCAATATTTTCACCCCTCCACGGAATCTAGGCCAGAAAGGAATTTTGGGGAAATCCAGGCCAAGAGGATTTTCTCAAAGAAGGGACAAAATCAATAATTGATCATTAAAAATGAATAAAGGATGCATAAACATTGTGTAATTTATTAGTTGAAAGAATGGAATGTTAAACATTTATCATTAAACTCATCAAATTCACACAATTTCAAAGTTCCACAAGGCATCACAAAGAATCCAGGAAAATCTGACCAGACCGGAATTCCACGACAAAGGAAAAGTTTTGGAGTTTCAACACATTCCAGGAAAATGGAGAGGGCTAGGAAAACCGGGGAAATCCATCAGCGCGGGAAAATCCCGAAACTAAAGGAAAACTCAAATATTGATATTCTCTCACAATTTCGCTCAAATTGATCGAAGATCACAAATTTGAGGACCCTGGGCATAGAACCAGCTTAACCTGAACCTCCTACAGATCTTCTTTAAATTCTAGGCTCATTCAAAAGCAAGTTAAGATGAAATAGCAATGCCCTAGGCATGCAACCCTAAATTTTGACCACTAACACACAAAGCAAGCTCAGACATACAGGAATTCAAACTCCAAGCAAAACTATAACGTCAAAGCACTACTCACATTCATCAATCAAAAGCAAGGAAACATGTACATACCATTTGATGAATTGGAAATTGATCGTGGAAAAAATAGACACCAGTCTGAATGCCCGAGCAAGCAAATCAATGAATCCAAACTCCCAAATCACCAAATCCCAAATGCAAAAGCAATACACAACGAAAGATGGGAGAAAATGGTGCAAAATTCGCTTAAACTTAACCACACTCACCGCGACGATCAAACCAAGGTGCAATAATGAAGCAAACAAAACAAGCTGGAGAAGTTTGAAACCCAACGAGACAACTAACTTCCAAAAAAATCTAGCCTACACAGAATTCTATGAAGACCAAAAATTCCTGAACCATCGCGTTTAGCCGGAGTCTGAATGAAATCTGGGAAAATCCAAATGTGGCAGAAAATCCTAAAACAGTGCAAAAACCCGAACTTGGCCCAAAACTTAAGATTCTCAATATGCAACTTAGGGGGATCACTTAGGCAAGCAAGATAAACACTTAAGCTCATCCCAAGGCAATGCAAATCTTCAAAATTAAAGGGCCAAAACCACAAGAGCAAAAGAAAAAGAGGGTCCTTGCTTTCAGCGGGGCGTGTGTGCAAAAACTGCACAACAGAAACCTTGTTAGGGGAAAAACCACAGTGGATGGCCAATCCACAATATAATTTGAGTATACTCAAAAAATTTACAATATGGGAATGCACTTGCATTCATGCACACTGCCTAGAGCTCACTGCTCAAAATAGGAAGGCACGCTGCCTTACAGAGATTTGGATTAGATCCAAAAGAATGAACTAAAGGAATAGCATCTACAAATGCTTGATTACAATTTCGGTTAGGCTCAGATGTCAATCTTCTATCCTTCTGACTGATACTAAACTTTTGCTCTGCTCTGCTCTAACTCGCTTCACAAAATATTTAATGTGCAAGTGAAATTGTGCATAAAATCTCTCTAACACTCTTCTGATATTTGCAATACACATTTATACACCACACACACACACCAAAATTATATAAGAGATCATACATATATATCCATGACTAGCAATTTAATTGCATCATGTCAGCTCCAAATAAAACTTGAAAATATTAGCAACTTGTCGGCTCAAATCTTAAGAGTTATCTGATCTGCATCCACAACAGTTGTCCACAACTTAGCTTGGACGCAAAACATAATGACCAAATACAAAAATATTTGAATAAACATTCTTTGAATATCCACAACATATTTTATAGACTAAGTCGGTCCCAAAATACTGATAAACAGAAAAGTAACCAATTGAATCTCTAAACTCACGCAAGACTTAATATGAGGCACTGATATTTCTAGACAACACATTAGATGTACTAATAAAATTCCCATGAGGTCCACAACTCAAAATAATAACTGGAAATCCATAAGTGAATCGATGATCACCAAACTGTCAGATGTTTTGTTCTTCCTAATTGTCCTTAATCTGACTGCCAGTATAAGCAAATGATGTTACATGGATATGTCATCAACTAGGGTTGTCATCAATGACAACACCAAAAAGAATTTGCAGTGTCTCTTGCCAACACAAACTAAAAGTGCAAGTGGAAGAAAAGATGAGAATTGAGGACTATTAGAAAGCTGAAATTCAAAGAAAGATGGATGAATGTGTAAAACTTAAACAATAAGTGGTAACCCTAAGATTAGATCTAGAGAAAGCAAGAGCTCATGAGGAAAAATTCAAAAAAAATTCTACGATGTTGGATGAACTGATTGCAGGACAAAAACCCTCTAAGGACAAAAGTAGTTTGGGACTTGAAGAAGGACAAAGCTCAAAAGAAATTCAAACCCCTAACAAGGTTGAAAATCAAAGGAAGACTCAAGATAATGGTAGACAGATCAAGAATCAAAGAAGCAATACTAGAAGGACTCCTATCAGACAACCTAATGCTCAAAGGTACTCATATTTTAATGGTATATGTTATTATTGCAATATATTTGGACAGTGTAGAAATAGAATGATAGAATGAATCAAAATGCATTATTGTTCTCTAGTTAGTGTTTTAAGTGCAAAAGAATTGGACACAAAGCTATAGAATGCAAAAGTTAGATATTGAACAAAACGCTCTATCCCTTCAATGGTTACTATTATCACTACAATTTATTTGGACACAATGCTAACCAGTGTAGATATAGATTGAATAAAGGACAATTTGGGTGGAAGAATGTTTTTTGTTATATTTATAGCAAAAATGGACACTTTTCTAAAGACTACAGAAGCAAAAATGTGAAAATAACTATCTGGTAAAGTGATATGAACCAATCACTAAGATTGATCTAGCAGAAGTAAAGAAGGAAATGGAAAGGATCTGGAAGAAGGAAGGAGAATCTGAGAAGCGAGAAGAATTAGAAGTTTCAATTTCATCTATGTCATCTTTCGATGTAGATAATCCCATCAAAAATTAAACCTAGGTAGTGGCTTAGGGGGAGCAATATCAGAAAAATTGATATCCCCCTACCAGTATATGGTGTCATGTCATGGCACTAATGCATTTATTGAAGATGATGAATTCAAGATCTCATGCGAAAGAAATTTTAAGTGGACATGCATGAAGAAGGAATATTGCAAAACTTGAAATGATAGAAGTACACACAAATTTTGAAGACATCTACTTGCTATCTAAAGCATTTATTGCTGAAATAAATGAGATTGAAAAAATAATTTTAAGTGTATTAGGAAAAAATCATTCGATGAAAGGAAATTGTGGAAGAGAAGTAGAGTGTGGAGCAAGCTTGAAGAGTTTGAAGCCCCCCCATACTGCAAAATTTTGGTGTTTGGCTTTGGTTTGCATGTGAAAGGTAAGTAATTGTTGTTATACATTATTCTCAATGAATTATTCATTTGAATGTAATGGATACACCTCAAGTTGTGGATAATTCAAAAAAACTAGAACCACAGTTTAAGAAGTACCCTACTAAAACCCTAGAACTCGACCCCTTGGATGCATTTTCGGAAGTTCCCCTTGGTGTCATTCCTACTTAAGACATTGGGATATACATTTATAGAAAGTTGGAAGAGCCTACTTATGGAAAATCACACATATTATGGCTTGAAGAGTTAATTGGAGAATATTATACCCTGAAACCAAAACACAATGTGTTGATGGAATTGAAATTAGATGTGTGGGATCAGTTTCCTAACTTTAGCAATGAAGAGAGATGCATTAAATTGACACTAAACAAGGTTCATGATTAGTTTTTGTGGCTTGATGATTCTCACATGATATCCAAAGAAGTAATTAGAGATTTTATTGGTCTATCCTCCTTCAGACCTACTCTAGTATGCAAACCTGACAAAGGAAAAGGATTGAGAAGGAATACAGGTACTGAAATCAATAATTTGGATGTTCAATACGCGAGTACAGTTATTACACTTGATTTTTTGTGAGAATGATCCCTCTAACGCCACAATTAACATAGCTTTAGAGATGGTTGAGAAAAGGATTGAATATGATCTTTGTGAGTTTCTCTAGCAACAACTATTGGAGAACTTGAATGATATCAAGAAGAAATGCATATTTCTAGGTATGGAACATTGATAGTATGCTTAATCTTTTAATTTATGAAGGAAGTTCCTACTGTAGGTGAAGTTTTTTGGGTAAATACCAAACTGGTTGCACATCAAATTAGAAATATAATGAGAAATATTGGAGATTTGGATGCACAAGGTGAAGCCCTTGTTGCTTTCTTTGGAAAATTTTAGAGAAGAATGAACAAAAGGCAAAGAATTCCTGGAGATCTAGTGACAAGATATAAGAATGACGTAAAAATTTTGGTATCCACTGATTATTGTGTTATCAAGGTAGTTGAACCTAGAAACATATGGATTCCTGAACTAGGCTATGAGATTGACAAATATTATGTTGTTGGTTGTATTGAAATATTAATTAACAGCCCTAGAGATCCTAGTATACCAAGATTTGAAACTTATATAGAAATGGCTCAATAAATTCATGAGAAATCTAAGTTTTTCTTTACCTCTAGAGAAAAGAGAAAATCTACTATGGTTCATGTATTATTTTCTTAATCAGAGCCCACTCCAAGGAAACTCAAGTAGCTAGCTAGAAGAAAGGTACATTTTCAATCAGTTCCTAAAGTTGACACTAGTTCTTCACAATAGAAAGAACAAATACATTGACTAATTCATTCAAAGAATTAAGAAGTCAAGCAGTAAGTGAAATGGTTACTTAGGTTAGGGAAAAAGGTTTGTTGGAAATTGGAGATAGATGTAAGTCTTCATATAGTGATGCACTTGAGAAACTTAAAGAAGTTCAATATTTTGAAAATGAGGCCAAAAATCTATTCTCATTTTGTTGGACATGGCCTAATGTGATTCAAAGATTCAAGGATGTTGAGGACACAATTGAGACACAAATAAAATATGCATCTAACACTTTTGATCCAGCTCTAGACTGGGATGATCAAACTTGGCTTGTCAGAAGCTGATAATAGGTTCTATCTTGACATCATTGGCATCTACTAACAATATTTCAGTTTGCATGGTTATACGGTTGAAAAGATACAGTTAGTAGAAGGTTGGTACATAGTGTTTTGTTTATACACTGGTTCAATGAGTCAGTTTTTTGGTCTAGATTCTACCAAAAAATAAAGATATCAATACAAGATTTGGTACATAGAGTTTTATGATGATATATGAATGCATACGAAAGATATTAATAGCAGTTTTTTGTTATGAGGATTACATTAAGTTTCTGTGTAGTGCATTAATGTGGGAGATTCCACATTTTCTCATGATTAATTGTTTTGTCTTGCAGAGTTGAAGATAAGTTATTTGATGTCATCTAAAGGAGAATTCAATGTGTTAGAAATTTTTGGAGTTACACGTTTGGTGAATTGCATATACAATTGAAGTCTTTGATGTTTTAGGTCTTACTCTGGCCGAACTAATTATGAATTTTTGGTAAGAAGTTTAAATATGTGTTGTGAATGCTAAAGGGATCTATCTTAGTTCTATGTCAACTGATATCATACATTGGATACTTGCATTGGGCGCGAAGATGAATATGTTTTCAAGGATAAAGTTGACATAGTTAATTTTGATTTGAAATAGAGCTACTCTAATTAGTCTGACCTAATTAGTGTTATGTGAATGTATACAGTATATACATGAAAGACATTCTTGAGAAGTTAAGGATGATGGATAATGAAGATGTGACACAAAGAAAAATGATATATTAGGTATGGACTGCTATATGGTGTGAATGTGCAAAATCATATGAATGAGCAGACAAAATTGTTGAGTACACTTTTCAGAGAAGTGTTTTATATTTTTTGCTTCATTGGAATTGAACTCTAGCACAAGGAAGGTGCATTCTATCTCAGTTCACCTCTTGGCAGTGAGCCATACCTTGTTTTGTAAATTACTTCAGGTTGTGAGCCTTCAAGGACAATGAGTCTTGGTAGTGATCCTTTGTAATATTCTATATCTAGATATATTACATTGTGAGTTAACCCTCATTGTGGTTTTCCTAGTTTTGGTTTTTCACATAAAAATCCTAGTGTTCATGTGTGTTGTGATCTTGTGTTGATTCAATGCTTTCACTTGTTACTACAATTAGAGTTTTGTCATTACTTGGATGGATATTATGTAAATGGTTTAATGGAATACTGATTCACCCCCCTCTCAATATTCTAGGTTTTCAATAGTTATCAAAACCATGCTTTCTCCCAACAGCGAGCAAATTTGAAGACTTCTTTTGTTCCAAGGAGCAATGCGAGAAAGACTATGTTAAAGATATGGCATTTGGGAACCATACAACAGTTTTGAAACCTTGGTTGGTCCTCGATGAGGTTGTCAAAACCACTCATTTCACTAAAAGGGTTCTACTATCTGTTCCTTTTTAAATATTCAAAAAGTAGTTGTAGAAAAAGTAAAGATGGGAAATCTTACGCACACCAACCTTAATAAGGATGCATTAACCACCCACTACTTCCCAACATTAATTATGGGTGTTTATAAGTGAATCAAGCTATTTAGGAGGCTCATTTTAGTAGTGATTAGAGATAGTTTCTAAGTGGAGTAGAAATGGTGAAGTTTTGCAATTGGAAATTATTGGAGCTCTAGGCACATTTAAAAGGTATTGTTTTCTCTTGTTAAGCTGTAATTTGTTGAAAGATAATACAATTGTACCCTAGGGAGGAGAATTGTATTTCCATAAGGTTTTCCATTCCTTTTTGTGAATTTAGCATATATGTTAGAGTTTATGCTACCATGAAATACAAATACTAGGGTTATGAGTACATGTCTGGATTAACTAGCACCATGCCAAAGATAGGGGATATAAAGATAGGGCATGTAAATTTAGATGAATTATGGGATAGAATTGGGAAATATGATCAGCCACCGATTACCCAGAGATTAATTAAGAATGGGTTGTTACAAGTTGCCACATTCTTGATAGTTATTCAATACCATGAAATAATACTGGAAAGCATTAATCATTACAATCCCAAAACACATGAAGTGAAAAAATTATAATTGGCTAGTAGTGAAAATTCAAAGGGATACTCACTTCCTACTTAAGAATCTTTGATAGAGAAGCATGTACACATATTTTGATTTTACTTTCTTGTATTGTGCTTTTTTGGAGAAGAAAGGCCGGTACAAAAATGTGATTGCTAAAGAGTGGTTTTCCATAACAAAGAAAGGTAAATCTCAATTGCCCAAAAATTTGTACAAGAACCATTTTTCGATGAAATCTTCAACATAATAGTGCTCCTGCATATGCTAAGAGATAATGAGAGGGCTAATGAATTTGAAGAATGGATGTACTTCTTCGTACAAATCATTATTTAGGGTGTGCAGTTCTTGGATTGGGCACAACTCATCAGTGATCAAATACATCATCTAATCATCAACTTCTAGGTCAATAGATTCTTTTGCATGTCCTCATATTTGATTTATGTCATCGATTGTACCAAACCTTGGCCTAGATTGAGGCCAAGTGCAACTCAACATCAAGAAGTTCCATTTTTTATTATTATGATAAATTAAAAATAGGGAAAAGCTATCATCATAATAGGATACTCAATAATACATTTACCATGAGGATGGTTTGAGAGATCCAAGGGGATATTGGTTTGAGAATCACTCCTAAGGAAATACAATTAATTGACACCTATGGGAGTCACTTTATACAGTTCCAAAGGTTTTAATTCATTAGAATTGGAGGGTTTGATGGTCTCCCACTAAAGCTTCCTAATATACAAAGGATAAGTTTGTCTTGATAGAAGTGTTCAAACAAGTGGCAGAGGTAAAAAAAGATGCCAAGAAAGGAAAAAGGTTGGTATATAGTTCCTTATTGGACTTGGCCATTTCTCTTTTAATTCTATGTCGGATGCACTTAATATTGAAAGATACCTTAACAAATACACATTGCAACTATATGATGGAAGGTTTTCTTTTGACAGTAATGATTTTGTGAAGAATAATCTGCAACTAGGTTCTAGATTCCATCATGTTTAGGACTTAGAAGATTATTGGGTTGACTACACAGATGAATATGAGGTAATGAAGAGAAGTTGGATGAGGTTGACCTTAAGAAAAATGATTACATTCAGATTAGATTGGGATATCCAAGGCATAGAAGATGATGAATCCAATCTAGTGGATCTCATATATTTTAACCACATTCAAACTTAGCCCATTGTATCCATGGATAGGAGCATCAAAGAAACTGAGACTATTGAGGCCAAGATAGCAATGTATTAAGAAGAACACAAGAGTGTGTGGAAAAGAAAAGATGAGCTAAAGAGTCAGGTCAAGAACTGACTGAATGCTTGAAATCTATATTTGACATTCTCCCACAACCAATTTCCCAAATAGAAGTTGTTTTCAACCTGATATCATCAATGGGGAAGGAGGTAGTAAAAAAAATACAAAATTACGAGACCTTCAATAAAGCTACAAAAGAATGGGTCATTGATATCTTGAATAAAGGGGACCAATTCATTGCTAACATGAAGAAAGTGTGTAAAGATATTGATGCCCTGAAGGTTGAGATACGAAAAGATATAACCTCAGAAAATATTAAAGAGATAGTATGGGTGAATACCCTTAGCAACCTCAAAGGAATGGTAGAATTAGGCCCTGAGAGGTTAGTTAGTGAAAAGATTATCCCAAAAAAATTAGATAATCATTGTGCTATATGGAAGAAGAGTGTAAAATGGAAAATATTTGTTGTTAAGAAGAGTATAAAATAGTTCAACAAAGTGTAGACAAAATGTAATAATGTCATGGATGAAATTGAGAAGAACTTCTCAAGAATCGGCCTACAACTTAAGAAAGAAGGTAGCAATGAAGATGAGGAAGAAGAAACCTTGAAAGGAAATTTTGAAAGGATGGTCGATGACATATCTAACAAATGACCATTTAACATGCTAAACTTATAAGAATATTTACTGGCATCAATTTGATCTTGTTTCAGTTGGTCGCACTTGCAACTACCTATGTAGGGAGACTTGAAGTGGGAAAAGGAAACAAAGTTGTCTTGAAGCTCAGAGCCAAGAACGTCACCATTCCCCGACATAAGGAGATGCCACCTGTCAAGAAATATTTCTATGATTTTTTGGCAAGAAGTGGCATATCGTCAACCTAGTAAACTGAGAGGATAGCAAACGAAGTGTCGCTCTAGTGACCTTTTAGTTGATTTTTATAAGTTTTATGATTTAGTTAAAATATTAATTAATTATTGAACAGTTGTTTTATAAAGAAGTAGTTATGTACCTGCTTAGTATTTATGTAATGAAGATGAACCAAAATCTCTCTTAACACTTTTCTTTTCACAATTTTAATATAACATTATAGAATTGAAAGCCTCTATACATTTGTGTGCATTTAGTTTATCATTTGAATGAAAATAATTTATTTAAATATGTGTATTTAAATAATTCTTTTAGTTATATCATTTCTATGTGAATGGATGGTTTGTTTCATTTAGATGATTGGCTTCATTTTTGGAGTTATATTGAGGGTAAGTGCACAAAGATGAGGGGACTTAAGTGGCCACTTTTTTTTTGAAATAAGGAAATATTGACATTATGAGAAATTAAGGATAGTTACACTCAAAATTGTAAGATGCAAAAGAAACAAGGGTCGTAGTGCTCTGAATCTACTTCCTAAACTACTAATTTTATTTGAAAATGGTAGAGATTAAGGGGTTACAAAAAGGGGTCCATACAAATTAGTCTTGTTTTTGTCAAAAAAATATAACATAGCATCTCTTGTGGCTCCCTCAAAACATTGACTTTTTAGTATTTTTAAAATCACTTCAATGAGAAATTAGCTAACAACATGTAGTTTATGCCCAATTTTTTTGATAATTATTTAATGAATATATGACTTTTTACTAATTTTCAAAGTGGACACATCATTAAAAAATAGAAATTTGGCTGTGCTACCCCTATAATTTTTGAAAACTAATCAAAAATCATTTTTTTTTAATATGTGTAGAATGGAGCCTAGTTTATAAAAATGTAATTTATTTGAAATTTTAATGAATGGTTAAAAAATAAAGTAAAATTTACCAAAAATTGGTTTTTGACAAAAAAATGAACACACAATCAAAAGAAATTAAAGATGAAAGCCTTAACATAGTCAAAATGTGAAGAAATTACATCATTAAATAGATAAGAGAGAGCTTAACATTACCCAGGTGTTTGTTTTACTCAACCTTGAAACACATGCAAAGATAATGTTTAGCATGAACGAGATTATGTGAAATTTTGTAGAATATGCAAAAGCACATTTTTGGGTGTTGGAAAGGTAGTCCAAGCCTTTGGGTTGGAAATCCAAAGAAAATCCAAGTCAAAGGCTTTGGGATTCCCAAAGAAGGGCAAAATACGAGTGTGTTATAATGTTCTCACATTATTTAAATGCATTGAAAAAACATGAGAACATTATAACATGCTCGTGCTTTGTGAATGCATTGACAAAACATGAGCACATTATAACACGCTCGCATTTTGGTCTACATTGAAAAAACTTCTCTTTTTTTCTCTTTCTTCTTGTTATCTTTCAAGGAAATTATATACATGAATATAGTTGACATTTACATATGGATATTTACTTTCTTATACTTTAAGTTATATTTCATTATATAGTTTCAAGATGTTTAAGATCTCTAGGAGTTATAATGCAAATTCTAGTGTTTGGAAGATCTTATAATTTTTTAGGCTTAGTCAAATTTTAGTAATCAACATGTCAAATTTCAATAATCAAGAGGTCAAATTTCAGTAATCAACAAGTTGTATCATCTCTCTCTCTCTCTCTACCTAACTCTCCCTCCATCACTCCCTACCACTCTCTCTATTGATCTATATCTCATCTCTCTCTCACCTCCCTCTCTCTCCCTCTATACTTCTCCCTCCCTCTCTTCTTCCCTATCTACTCTCTATATCCCAATCCTTCTCTCTACCTACCTCTCCATCCATCACACCTTACGACTCTCTCTCTAAACCTCTCTATCTCACCTCTCTCCCTCCCTACCTCTTCCTCCCTCCCTCATTCCCTCTCTACTCTCTATCTCTCCTCTCTCTCTACCTCTCCTTCCCTCTTTACGTATCTTTATCTCCCCTCTCCCTCTCTACCTACCTCTCCTCCATCAATCTCTCTTTGTTTCTCTCTATCTCACCTCTTTCTCAATCCCTACCTCTCCCTCCCTATCTACTTATCTATATCTCCCCTCTTCCTCTCTACCTAGCTCTTCATCCATCATTATCTACCACTCTCTCTATTGCTTTGTATCTCACCTCTCTCTCACCTCCCACTCTCTACCTCCATACCTCTCCCTCTCCTTCACTCTCTACCTACCTCTCAATCCATCACTCCCTACTACTCTCTCTACACCTCTCTATCTCACCTCTCTCCCTCATTCCCTCTCTACCTCTCTCTATCTCTCTACCTTTCCTTTCCTCTCTAATTATCTTTATCTCCCCTCTCCCTCTCTTTATCTACCTCTCCCTCCATCACTCTCTCTCTCTCCTCTCTATCTCACCATTCTCTCTTTGTCTCTCTCACTCTCTCCTATCTATCTCACCATTCTCTCTCTACTTATCTTTATCTCACCTATTTGTTCCTTGCATCTCTCCCACCCTCCCTTCTTCCCTCTATCTCTATCTCTCTCTACTTATCTCAACATCACCTATCCCTCTCTCTCTCTCTCTCTTTGAGGGTCGAGGGATAGTGTTCAGGGTTGAGGGTATAGGGATTAGGGTTTAGGATATTGGGTATAGGCTGTTGGTGTAAATAAAGTATTATACCTAGTTAATTCATTACTAGGGGACTTAGGGGACTTATTTACATGTTTACTTAGGTCCTAAGAGGGAATCTTTCTAGAAGGTGTTAGTTCTCATTAGATCTTATCTTATCTTTTGACTTATAAGACATGTGTCCTAGGTAGTTGTGATAAGTTATCACATGACATAGGATTAAGACACTTTTTATATTCATGTTTAATCCTATATCTCACCTTGCCTATATAACCCAGTGGTCTCATAAGAAATTGCAATATATTCTTGGATAATCAATTCCATTGCAATATTGAGTATTGCATATTGATCTCTCTTGTGCTTTCATGAAGTGCCTAGATCTTTTGTGGCTATAATCTTCAGCCAAATCTTGCATGGTGTAGATTTATTCTATACCAACTCTTACATGGTTTCAGAGCTTGGTGGACCTTAAAAATTTGAGTATGCTCTTCTCTTACACCGAATGATGATCTGGAGAATAAGAAAATCTTGAAAGAAATACCATATTTGGGGGTTTCCTCTTTGTGTGCTTTTATTGTAGGTTCAAATAAGATATTTTTAGTGCAACTATGAGCTCACCATTCAGATTAAAGATTTCGGTAACGTTAGTTTTTTCTTTTGTTTTATTCAAATGGGACATACAAGGCCAAATCTATGAGGGTTTGAAGTTGAAGTGTGGTTGTCAAATCCAGAAGGTAGTTGTAATTTTGGAGTATTTTGGGTCAAATCTGACCCTACCATCATGTCCAAGAGGCCCAAAAAGCCCAATATCGGCTGTCAAATTGCAAAAAAATGAGCACTTCACCTAGAGCCTAAGGAAAAAAAATCCCCTATATGGTCGTACGACATCATTATTACAATTGCAGAAAAAAAAAGTATGGTTGGAAAAAAAAATCTATGCGAGTCACAAAAAAAATTTCAAAGGTGAAAAAAATTAGTAAACTTTTAATGTTTATTTGTATTTTTTTCAAAAAAGAATTTGGTTTAAAATTAAAATAAAATCAAAATAAAAAATTTCAACAAAGTTTTTTTAAAATTTCTATTGCAAGGTACTGCATGGTATGTTGCAAACCTACATAGTTGCAGGTACCCATGGCCCCCACATAGGAGCCATGTCGCTTCCTGCAGGACAGCCTAGTAGGCACCAATAGTGTTAAATACCTGCCATGATATTTTCAGCCAATCGAAAAACAAAAACCAATGTCAGTCAAAATAAACCGACGTAACTAAAGAATATTCCATTGTCCAATAGTATATTTTGTTAGTAGAATATTCCTCAAAGATTCCACCAACTAAATAGACCCACGCCAACTTGTGAAAGGTAGTTGGCCAATAATTTATTTTTACATAAATGTTGATGTCATCACTATGTCAATGGTGATGTCAATACCTTTTGAAAAATTTGGCCCCCTCCCCATTGAAGTTTTTAAATTTATAGTTCAACTTCAAACACACATAACTCAGTCGTCCAACCTCCATTTTTTAAGTAATTTTTTTTATTTGGGGTAGAATTTCACGCTCTTCATAGTGGTGCAACTGGTTTTTGATTTTGGTGTTTTTTTTCCATAAATTATAGATTCTCATAGGTGTTTCTGAGCTATTCTCATTTTAAAAAATTTTGAGGCTCCATTCTCACTCCTACAGTAACATTTTTGGGTCATTTTTTTTTAAAAGTGTGTAATTTTTTATGTAATATCCAATGGTGTGATTAGATTGATCTCTTTATTTATAAAAAATTACTTTGAGCTTGTGGAAAAATTTGGCATCCTATATGCACTAAGATTAATTCCACTTCGTTGTTTTTGGAAAGTGGCACTTGTAATCCCACTAAATATAAAGTGCCACAAATGATTGATTAATTTAGGGGGTAATCTTGTAGTCTTCGATTGCTTTCTTTTGCTTGGTTTGTGTTCTTGCAAATGGTGAAATCTCAAATTGAACTCCTAACTCCATATAATTATACTACATGGAGAAAATCAATATGGAATTATCTCATGATGAAATTTTTAATATGTCATCTAAAAAAACCATTCACATACCTACTAATGCTAAAGAAGTGGAAAAATGGGAGCTTGATCATGAGAAAACACTTGGATGCATATGTTCATTAGTATCATTTGATTTACAATTTCATGTTGAATCATGTAAAACACCTAAAGAGGCTTGGGAGGCTTTTGATAAATTGTATGGTAAAATTGATATGATTGGGGGATATCAGATTGATAATGATTTTATGAATCTTGATCCTAATTTTTTTTACCACGTCCAAGACTACATCTCCAAAGTTAAGAAACTAGGAACATAGTTGAAAGATTGTATCATTGATAAGGAGAATTTACAATTGATTTTGAATGTGTTATCCAAGCTTGGTCTTGAGTATTAAGTGTTTTTTTTTGGCTTTCATACCCATCAAATTTCTATGGGATCATCATATGATCTTAATTTTGTTGACATTGTAATTCTCCTAATCCAAGAGGAAGCTAAGTTAATGGATATGGGTCTAATCAAGTCTTCCAAGTCAAAATCATTGTTGGCTAGTGAGTCTAAGGTATGGAAAGAATCAAGGAATATTGATAAGAAGAAAAAGAAGAAAAAGAAAAAGACAGATATAGAATTTGAATCCTCTCCCTCTAAAGGGAAATCATCTAAGAAGGAGAAGCCTACATGTGCATATTGCAAAAAATTGAGGCATGGTGAACATAAATTTTATTCAAAATAGATTGATGAGTTGAAACATCTTCTTAAAAAGCATCAAATTAATTTTCCTTCATCATCAAATGGTTTATCTTCTTCTTAAAAAAATACCAATAGACATAAGCTGCAAGCACTTGTAGTTGTAGATTCTAAGTCAAAGAGGTGGATACTTGATTCAAGAGCCTCACATCACATGGCTTCATCAAAGAGTATGTTATCTTCATTTGAGACTTATTCATCACCACACATCCTAATGGAGAACAAAACATATATGTGTGTTTATGGGAAGGGATCCATTGACATGGATGATAGATCATTCAATTATGTTCTTTGTATGCCTTCATTGTCAACTAATATCCTTTCTATCTATCATATCACACATGGTGGAGCAGGCAAGAGTGTTTTCACACTAGATTTTGTCATAATCCAGGATTTGCATAGCAAAGATATAGCTGCGTTTGGGGAGGTTGATCACAAATCTCGATTCTACACCTTTTCACAATTTTCTCCTACTATTGATTCAAAAAATATTCACATTGAGGCATCTAGTGTGGACACTTTTGAGGAGATGCAATATGGTCATTTGAATCTTGGTATTGTTTCATCTAATGAGGATCTTGTGATAGGTGTTGATATTCCATCTCCTTCATCTACTTTTGTACCTAAGGGTGCTCATGTTGCCATATTTTTGGCTCCTTGTGATTCAGTACAACAAGTCATTCATTATCTTCTAGAGATGGCTACTTAGGATGAGTACTTGACATATATTATTTTTTTGTTTTGTGATTCACATATTTAAGATTTAGGAGATATCATTGATTTCATTCATCTTCTCTTTGATGGAGATGATCTTTCTTCAATTGTTGCAAGGGAACACTCTGATCCTCTTGTTCATTCTCTACATGATCATTCTTTTTAGTTTGACATGAGTGTGGATTCTTTAAGACAACATTTGGATGAGGCTTCTTTATCTTCATATTATGTATCCTTATCTTTGGATTTTGTTCTACAATCATTTCTAGGATATTTTGGATTCTCTTTGTTGGCAGTGTGGCCTACAATTCCTTTTTAGAGTGTGACAACTTTTGGTGTCAACATGGAGACACTTGAGCATTCTTCAGAGACATCACACATCATCCTTCTTCCCAAATCTTCCTTTCAGTAATGGGGATACATTATGCATACCATCTTGGTTTTTTTTCTTCCTAAGGGGAGGAACGTTGTTTGACACTTTTGGATCATCTTAAACATTCAATGTTGAGCTTCTACCATCATTGTAAGAGACTTAACATTGAGTTGGGTTACATGGTCCCCGTTCTTCTTATCTCTTACGGGGGGGAATTTTTCGTCAAATGGGGTTTTTTTCGTTTTCATTGTTTATTGAGAATATTCTTTTCATCTCTCTTTTGGGGAGGAATTTTGTCCCACTAGGTTTTCTCCTTTTCCTTTTTTTGCAAGAGATTGCATTTGCATTATGCATGGATACCTAACATGGGCTCGTAGTCGGGAGCCATCCTTGTGCCATATGCATATTAATAATCAACTACTCCCTAAGTTGCACTTAAGGCGGGTGTTGGTGTAAATAAAGTATTGTACCTCATTACTAGGGGACTTAGGGGACTCATTTACATGTTAAGTTTACTTAGGTCCTAGGAGGGAATCTTTCTAGAAGGTGTTAGTTGTCATTAGATATTATCTTATCTTTTGACTTATAACACGTGTCCTAGGTAGTTGAGATAAGTTATCACATGACCTAGGATTAAGACACTTGTCATAATCCTGGTTAATCCTATGTGTCACCTTGGCTATATAACTAGGTGGTCTCATAAAAAATTGAAATATATTCTTGGATAATCAATTATATTGCAATATTGAGCATTACATATTGATCTCTCTTGTGCTTTCATGATATTCCTAGATCTTGGGTGGATATAATCTTCAACAAAATATTACATGGTGTAGATTTATTCTATACCTACTCTTACATAGGGTTGAGGGTTGTAGGTTGTGGGTTGAGGGTTGAGGGTTGAGGATCGAGGAATAATTTTCAAGGTTTAGGGTATAAGGTTGAGGTTATATGGTACAGGGATGAGGGTTGAGGGTGTAGAGTTTATGCTTTAAGGTATAGGGTTGATGGTTGAGGGATAGTGTTCAAGGTTGAGGGTATAGGGTCAAGTGTATATGGTATAAGGATTAGGGTTTAGGATATTGGTTATAAGGTTGAGGGTATTGTGTTAATGGTATTATGTTTAGGGTACAAAGTTGAATGTATGGTTTATGGTTTAAGTATAAGGTTTAGGGTTGAGGTTTGAGGGATAATGTTCAAGGTTGAGGGTATAAGGTTAAGTGTATAGGGTATAGGAACTAGGTTTTAGGATATTGGGTATAGGGTTTAGGGTGGAGGGATTAGGGTATAAGGTATATGGTTAAGAGTTGAGAGTGTAGGATTTAGCGTTTAAGTATAAGGTTGAGGTATAATGTTCGACGTTTAGGGTATAAGGTATAGGGATGATGGTTGAGGGTGTAAGGTTTAGGGTTTATGGTATAGGTTTGAGGGTTGAGGGATAATGCTCAAGGTTGAGGGTATAGGTTTAAGTGTATAGGGTATAGGGATTAGGGTTTAGGATATTGGATTAGGGTTTAGGGTATAGGGTTGAAGGTATAAGGTATAGGGTTAACGGTTGAGAATGTAAGGTTTAGGGTTTAAGTATAGGGTTGAGGGTATATAGTTTAGGGATAATTTTTAGGGTTTAGGGTATAAGGATGAGGGTATAGGGTATAGGAATGAGGGATGAGGGTGTAATGTTTAGGGTTTAAGGTATATGGTTGAGAGTTGAGGGAATAGGGTTAATTATATAGGGTATAAGGATTAGGTTTTAGAATATTGGGCATATGGTCGAGGGTATTGGGTTTAGGATTGAGGGTTTAGGGTTTAGGGTTTAGAGTACAAGGTTGAATGTTGGGTTTAGGGTTTAAGTATAGGGTTGAGGGATAATGTTTAGGGTTTAGGTTATAAGTTTGAGAGTATATGGTATAGGGATGAGGGTTTATGGTTTAGGGTTTAGGGTTTAAGGTATAAGGTTGAGGGATGTTTGATCGTGTTCAAGTTTTAGGGTATACTTAGTTAAGTTTATAGGGTATAGGGATTAGGGTTTAGGATATTGGGTATAAGGTTGAGGGTATTTGGTTTAGGGTTGAGGGTATTGGATTTAGGGTTGAGGTTTTAGGGTTTAGGGCACAAGGTTGAATTTAGAGTTTAGGGTTTAAGTATAGGGTTTCAGGTTGTGGGTTTATGGTTGAGGGATAATGTTTAGGGTTGAGGTTCAAGGTTAGGCATATAGGGTATAGGTATTAGTGTTTAGGATATTGGGTATAGGTTTTAGGGTATAGGGTTGAGGGTATAAGGTATAGGGTTAAGGGTTGAGAGTGTGGGGTTTAGGATTTAACTATAGGGTTGAGGGTATAGAGTTAAGGGATAATGTTTAGCGTTAAGGGTTTATGGTTTATGGTATAGGGTATAGGGATGAGGGTTGAGGGTGTAGGGTTTAGGATTTAAGGTATAGGGTTGAGGGTATAGGGTTGACGGTATTGGGTTTAGGATAAAGGGTTTAGGGTTTAGGGTTTAAGTTTAGGTTTAAGGGATAATGTTCAAGGTTTAGGTTATAAGGTTGACGATATACAATATAGAGATTAGGGTTGAGGGTGTAGGGTTTAGGGTTTAAGATATAGGGTTGAGGGTTGAGGGATAATGTTCAAGGTTGAGGGTATAGGGTTAAGTGTATAGAGTATAGGGATTAGGGTTTATTATATTGGGTATAGGGTTGAGGGTTAGAGTTTAAGTATAGGGTTGAGGGTTGAGGGTTTACGATTCAGGGATAATTTTAAAGGTTGAGGGTTTAGGTAAAGTGTATAGGATATTGTTGATGGTGTTTTCTGCACAACAACCTAGACAGAATATGATATCATATCTCTCTTGAAAGGTAAATCTCTATCAGCAAGCCTCAAGAGGTAACCCCAAGGTCTCTAATGTCAGGTCTTGACAATGCATAAACAACTCAGTGATAAATGTGAAAATTCTAGTAATCATAATGGGACCTTACTACAAGTAATAACTAGATCTTAAGCTTATCTTATTTTTCCTTATGGTGATACTTCAATCCTAAAACTAACCCAAATAATAAAGAAATAGCAAAAGATAAGGGTTTAAGAGAGATTCCTAAGATTAAATCTACTTCTAAGACTA
>VDFB02259834.1:0-13324 GCA_007258455.2 Sequoia sempervirens | reverse complement strand
GATGGCAACACTTAGTGAAAAATGACTAAGTTTTGGATCAAAACCAACATGAGTTACACAACCATTTCAAAACTCCATAAAGAAACTTCAATCTTGGGAAAACAACTCCCCCTATGATGACTATAAATTTTTCATTCTACACTTCTCCCCCTTTGACATCAATGGAAAAAATTGGGAAAACCAAAACAAAATTCCAAAACTGTACAAGCGTGAATTTGTAACTTACAAAGATTTGAAGACATCTGCAAAATCTTGTTTCAACACTCTTAAATTGTCATCACAAACCTTTTTGAGACTTTCCAAAACTATTATGTGACCACACATTAAATAGGATTGAGCCTCTACAATTTCAAGATTCTTTAGGTCACTAACTGCTACAACAACTTTCGCTTCCTTCAAAGCACTCACCATTATCTCAATCTTCAGACAAATTAGTCCCCTGAGTTCACATACTCTCCCAACAATTCTATCATTTTCACTCTACAAGCATCTTATTTTTTCAAGTAGGGTTGTTACTTGACCTTCTTGCTAAACCAAATCACCAACTAAAGGATCAAAAGTAGCAAAAATGGTAGCTAATTGATTTTCCAGATCCTTCACCTTTTTCTTATTACCTTTAGTAAACTTGGACAAAACTAAACAAGACTTATAGGATTTTCCAGCTTCAGATACAAAACCTTGAGTGTTCTTCATGCAAGTAGCTAACAGAATCTTATCCTTTGCAATCACTGTCTTCAACTAACTAAGTCTTTTTCTATTAAGCTCCTTTTGCACTTTATCCTCAATAGATTTCTCAAGAGACTCAAATTGAGTACTTACAACATTTATGAGCTTCTTTAGCTCACCGAAAGAGGAACTTGATGGATCCATGACATGATTAGGCATTAATTTATGCAAAACTCTAGATGCAAGGCTTAGCAATTCACTATCCTATATGTGAGACTTCAAAATATTCTCACTAGCCTTAGCTTGAGCAATTGATGCAACCTTCATCATCTGAATTGGGGACAGAGTAGATAGATTGATTGAAATTTCATCCAATTCAGGATCAAAATCTTCCTATTGCTCCATCAAAGATCTCTTCACTGCATTGGCAGTGTCTCTTGCTTGCATTCTGATTTCCTAAAAAATTTCATCTTCAACCTTAGGTTCTTCTGAGACTGTTTCTAGATTGCTTTTGAGTGCCTCAACCTTTTCATTTTGTACCTCCTTCTCCTCAACTAATACCACCTTAGGAACTTCAGTTTCCATAGGTGTCTGTGTATTTTCCACATTAGGAGAAATCAGAATATCCTCAACTTCTAGAGGATTAGATACATTCATATTTTCTTCAAATACAGGAAATCTAGCAAACTGCGCAAACTTATTTTCTTCTAGGGTTTGAAATTTTGTTTTTACAATAAAATCTTCTCTGATTAGATGATGGGAATACAGTTTCATTATTTGAGAGGTGCCTAACTCTTCAATTTTCACATGAATATATGCCCTAATATCCTCAGTGTGCAAAAATACGTACGACACAAATGAAAATGCTCCTAAGGGTTTAGTCTCAACAGACTTATAGGGATTCCATTTGAATTTAGGATGGGGTTTTTCCTTGAATTTGACTACCAGAGGAGTGGACATGATTGAAAATTCAGAAATTCATAGGCTTTTCAAAAAATACCTTTCCGTCGAATCAGAGTTTGATTGCATATTCTTCTCCATGCCTTAAATATCCTCACAATTCAATAAGGTTCACTCCAGGGCTCTTCAAACTACTTTCCTTCCAAATTCAAAGTGACAAATGAAAGATAAAAAATGGCTTTTTATCACTCGCACAACTAACCCTTTTTGTCACAATAAATTCCTTAACCCTAGTTCATCTAGTTACTCTGATTTCAAGCACTGAGACAAATGTTTTTTCTATAGATTTCTAAAGCTTTACAATACTGGCTCCAATTTGGTTAAACAACATCTGAAAAGAATTGATCCACCTGCTAGACTGGTCCACATTCCAGTATCACTTGCCTGCAAGGGGTTGAAGGATTTTTCTGACAACTACCCCTAGGCCAAAGGCCTAAAACTAATTCCCAGAGGAATTACCAGAAGAAGATTCTAGTGTTGGCACATTTCCTTCAACAAAGGGATTCTTTTTCACCCATTTCTTCTGCATTTTCCTCCTGATCACATTTGTAGTGACTTTCCCTTTTCCTTTGACTTCTTGCTGCATTATGTCTTGATTAGACCTCTTTTTGTTCCAACAAAATCTAGCAATATGCCCAAATTTGCTGTAGTTGTAGCACAACATTTCTCTGATCAGACCAACTATTCCACTGATTTTTCCTTGATCTACATTGGTTAGCAATATGCTCAAATCTATTGCATACATAACATCTAACATCTCTATGAAAGTTATTCATCACAACTCTACATTCACTTGACTTATGACCATACTTATAGCAATTAAAGCACTGACCTGAGAATGATGGTCCACTTGGATTCATCTTGCTTCTACACTGAGAAGCCATATGACCGAATTTGTTGTAAATCTTAAAATAATAACTATTGAATTCGGAAACATTTGTTGTTCTTACTAGATCCCGCTCCATTCATCTAATTCTTGTCGCAATCTTTCCCTGTTCAGGAATTCTCCGCAGCCTTGTCCGCATCCGCAATTCTCTTCATATCCACAAGACCTCGCCGTCACCATCAGTCCTATAACCTTTTAATCGCTTCATCGCTTGCTGAACCGGCTTCACTTCTCCTGTACTCATTTGCAGCAGTTCATCCCCAGATCACGCTATTTTCAAGCACTTCCTCATTGCTTTTGTGACTGTTCCAATTCATTGTCCAATCGTCGCATTGTTTAGATTTTTATTTCATGATTGAGAAAGATTTCTTTCATTCTTTAGAAATCTACTCACAACTTTATAAGTATAATTACATAAAACTTAATACTTCAAATTAATATATTATTTTCCTCGCTCATCATAAAATAAAAGAAGACAAGAGACTGTCATCAAAAACTTTACTCCATTTGCAGCAATGTTCATATCTCTTTGATCACCGGGTTATTTTTCAAGCACTTTCATTGTTTTAGATTGTTCCAATTCATTGTCTAATTGGCCGCATTGTTTAGATTTTGATTTCAAGGATTGAGCAATATTTTCTTTCATTCTTCTTTCTATATTCAATTTCCTTGGTCATTCTCATTATGATAGACTCCATCTCACGCTTCAGAGCAGCATTTTCTTTGGAAAACTTTTCACACTCTTTTTTTTTCTCCTTTAAGGCATGACTGAGTTGTTCATCTTCCATGCTTATGTTCTTCTACTTGAGTTGATCACATAATTCCTTTATTTTCTCCCTTAATTCATTGATTTTGTATTTCAATGACTCTATGAATTTTTCTACATTTTCAAGATTTTCCTGCAATTCTCGGTTCTCAGATTTTGAATGGTCAAGATCTTCCAGGGCCACCATAGGTTGTTGAAGACTGCTTGTATCCATGAAAAACACTTTCCAAGATCTCCCCAAGCTGTTAGACTTCTTTTGAGGAACTAGCTCTGATACCAATTGTTGGAAACAAGCTACACTGAGAGGGGGGGTGAATCAGTGTTCTGCAAAAATTGACTTTATTATTTTGATTATTAACCCACTTAAAATATTCAACCAGGAGAAATATGCAGAAATATAAAGAAAATAACCACAACACCATAACATAAGCGCTGATTTACTTGAAACCCCTATTAGAAAAACCACGTGGATGGCCAACCACAATATAATTTGAGTATGCCTCAAGAAGTTATATTAATATGGGAATGCACTTGGCATTCAGCACACCTGCCACTCAGGAGCCTGTCGCTTCAAAACAAGAAGGCACTACTCCATGAGATTTGGATTAGATCCAAAAGAATGAACTAAAGGAATAGCATCTACAAATTCTTGATTACAATTCCAGCTAGGCTCATATGTCAATCTTTCTATCCTTTTGACCGACACCTAACTGTCCGCTCGCTTCACTGCCACGAATATTTATGCGGAGTGAAATTGTGCATAAAATCTCTCTAACACTCTTTCCGATATTTACACACACATCAACACACCACACACACACACCAAAATGAGATCATACATATATATCCATGACTAGTAATTTAATTGTAGCATGTCGGCTCCAAATAAACTTGAAAATATTAGCAACTTGTTGACTCAAATATTAAGAGTTATCTCCATCTACATCCAAAATGGCCCACAACTTAGCTTGGACCCAAAACATAATGAACAAAACACAAAATATTCCTAATAAACATTCCTTTGAATATCCACAAATATATTTTATCGACTAAGTTGGCCCCAAAATACTGATAAATAGAAAAGTAACCAACTGAATCTCCAAACTCACGCAAGACTTAATACGAGGTGTTGATATTTCCAGACAACACATTAGATGTACTGATAAAATTCCCATGAGGTCCACAACTCAAAATAATAACTGGAAATCCGTAAGTGAATCGATGATCACCAAACTGTCAGATGTTTTGTTCTTCCTAATTGTCCTCAATCTGACTGCCGGTATAAGCAAATGATGTTACATGGATCTGTCATCAACTAGGGTTGTCATCAATGACAACACCAAAAATAATTTGCAGTGTCTCTTGCCAACACAGACTAAAAGTGCAAGTGGAAGAAAAGATGAGAATTGAGGACTATTAGAAAGCTGAAATTCAAAGAAAGATGGATGAATGTGTAAAACTTGAACAATAAGTGGTAAGCCTGAGATCAGATCTGGAGAAAGAAAGAGCTCATGAGGAAAAATTCAAAAAATGTTCTACGATGTTGGATGAACTGATTGCAAGACAAAAACCCTCTAAGGACAAAAGTGGTTTGGGACTTGAAGAAGGAAAAAGCTCAAAAGAAATTCAATCCCCTAACAAGGTTGACAATCAAAGGAAGACTCAAGATAATGGTAGATAGATCAAGAATCAAAGAAGCAATACTGGAAGGACTCCTATCAGACAACCTAATGCTCAAAGGTACTCATCTTTTAATGGTATATGTTATTATTACAATATATTTGGACATAGGGAAAAAGAGTGTAGAAATAGAATGATAGAATGAATCAAAATGTGTTATCATTCTCTAGTCAGTGTTTTAAGTGCAAAAGAATTGGACACAAAACTATAGAATGCAGAAGTTAGATATTGAACAAAACGCTCTATCCCTTCAATGGTTACTATTATCAATACAATTTATTTGGACACAAGGCTAACCAGTGTAGATATAGATTGAATAAAGGACAATTTGGGTGGAAGAATGTTTCTTGTTATATTTACAGCAAAAATGGGCACTTTGCTAAAGACTACAGAAGAAAAAATGTGAAAAGAACTATCTGGTAAAGTGATATGAACCAATCACTAAGATTGATCTAGCAGAAGTAAAGAAGGAAATGGAAAGGATTTTGAAGAAGGAAGGAGAATCTGAGAAGCGAGAAGAATTAGAAGTTTCAATTTCATCTGTGTCATCTTTCGATGTAGATAATCCCATCAAAAATTAAACCTAGGCAGTGGCTTAGGGGGAGCAATATCAGAAAAATTGATATCCCCCTACTGGTATATGGTGTCATGTCATGGCACTAATGCATTTATTGAAGATGACGAATTCAAGATCTCATGCAAAAGAAATTTTAAGTGGACATGCACGAAGAAGGAATATTGCAAAACTTGACATGATAGAAGTACACACAAATTTTGAAGACATCTACTTGCTATCTAAAGCATTTATTGCTGAAATAAATGAGATTGAAAAAATAAATTTAAGTGTATTAGGAAAAAATTATTCGATGAAAGGAAATTGTGGAAGAGAAGTAGAGTGTGGAGCAAGCTTGAAGAGTTTGAAGCCCCTCCATACTACAAAATTTTGGTGTTTGGCTTTGGTTTGCAAGTGAAAGGTAAGTAATTGTTGTTATGCATTACTCTCAATGAATTATTCATTTGAATGTAATGGATACACCTCAAGTTGTGGATAATTCAAAAAAACTAGAACCACAATTTAAGAAGTACCCTACTAAAACCCTAGAACTCGACCCCTTGGATGCATTTTCGGAAGTTCCCCTTGGTGTCATTCCTACTGAAGACATTGGGATATACATTTATAGAAAGTTGGAAGAGCCTACTTATGGAAAATCACACATATTATGGCTTGAAGAGTTAATTGGAGAATATTATACCCTGAAACCAAAACACAATGTGTTGATGGAATTGAAATTAGATGTGTGGGATCAGTTTCCTAACTTTAGCAATGAAGAGAGATGCATTAAATTGACACTAAACAAGGTTCATGATTAGTTTTTGTGGCTTGATGATTCTCACATGATATCCAAAGAAGTAATTAGAGATTTTATTGGTCTATCCTCCTTCGGACCTACTCCAGTATGCAAACCTGACAAAGGAAAAGGATTGAGAAGGAATACAGGTACTGAAATCAATAATCTGGATGTTCAAGACGCGAGTACAGTTATTGCACACTTGATTTTTGGTGAGAATGATCTCTCTGACGCCACAATTAACATAGCTTTAGAGATGGTTGAGAAAAGGATTGAATATGATCTTTGTGAGTTTCTCTAGCAACAACTATTGGAGAACTTGAATGATATCAAGAAGAAATGCATATTTCTAGGTATGGAACATTGATAGTATGCTTAATCTTTTAATTTATGAAGGAAGTTCCTAGTGTAGGTGAAGTTGTTTGGGTGAATACCAAATTGGTTGCACATCAAATCAGAAATATAATGAGAAATATTGGAGATTTGGATGCACAAGGTGAAGCCCTTGTTGCTTTCTTTGGAAAATTTTAGAGAAGAATGAACAAAAGGCAAATAATTCCTGGAGATCTAGTGACAAGATATAAGAATGACATAAAAATTTTGGTATCCATTGATTATTGTGTTATCAAGGTAGTTGAACCTAGAAACATATGGATTCTTGAACTAGGCTATGAGATTGACAAATATTATGTTGTTGATTGTATTGAAATATTAATTAACAGCCCTAGAGATCCTAGTATACCAAGATTCAAAACTTATATATAAGTGGCTCAATAAATTCATGAGAAATCTAAGTTTCTCTTTACCTCTAGAGAAAAGAGAAAATCTACTAAGGTTCATGTATTATTTTCTCAATCAGAGCCCACTCCAAGGAAACTCAAGTCGCTAGCCAGAAGAAAGGTACATTTTCAGTTAGTTCCTAAAGTTGACACTAGTTCTTCACAGTCCATTATAGAAAGAACAAATACATTGACTGATTCATTCAAAGAATTGAGAAGTCAAGCAGTAAGTGAAATGGTTACTTAGGTCAGGGAAAAAGGTTTGTTGGAAATTGGAGATAGATGTAAGTCTTCATATAGCGATGCACTTGAGAAACTTAAAGAAGTTCAAGATTTTGAAAATGAGGCCAAAAATCTATTCTCATTTTGTTGGACATGGCCTAATGTGATTCAAAGATTCAAGGATGTTGAGGACACAATTGAGACACAAATAAAATATGCATCTAACACTTTTGATCCAGCTCTGGACTAGGATGATCAAACTTGGTTTGTCAGAAGCTAATAATAGGTTCTATCTTGACATCATTCACATCTACTAACAATATTTCAGTTTGCATGGTTATACAGTTGAAAAGATATAGTTAGCAGAAGGTTGGTACATAGTGTTTTGTTTATACACTAGTTCAATGAGTTAGTTTTGTGGTCTAGATTCTACCAAAAAGAAAGATATCAATACATGATTTGGTACATAGAGTTTCATGATGATATATGAATGAATACGAAAGATATTAATAGTAGTGTTTTGTTATGAGGATTACATTAAGTTTCTGTGTAGTGCATTAATGTGGGAGATTCCACATTTTCTCATGATTAATTGTTTTGTCTTGCAGAGTTCATAAGTTATTTGATGTCATCTAAAGGAGAATTCAATGTGTTAGAAATTTTTGGAGTTACACGTTTGGTGAATTGCATATACAATTGAAGTCTTTGATGTTTTAGGTCTAACTCTGGCCGAACTAATTATGAATTTTTGGTAAGAAGATTAAATATGTGTTGCAAATGCTAAAGGGGTCTATCTTAGGTCTATGTCAATTGATATCATACATTGCATATTTGTGTTGGGTGCGAAGATGAATATGTTTTCAAGGATAAAGTCGA
Source organism: Sequoia sempervirens (assembly GCA_007258455.2). Lineage (NCBI taxonomy): Eukaryota > Viridiplantae > Streptophyta > Pinopsida > Cupressales > Cupressaceae > Sequoia > Sequoia sempervirens. Next base: position 5,140 of record VDFB02259834.1, on the reverse strand, counting down.
CATAGTTAATTTTGATTTGAAATAGGGCTACTCTAATTAGGCCGACCTAATTAGTGTTATGTGAATGTATACAGTATATACATGAAAGATATTCTTGAGAAGTTAAGGATGATGGATAATGAAGATGTGACACATAGAAAAATGATATATTAGGTATGGATTGCTATATGGTGTGAATGTGCAAAATCATATGAATGAGCAGACAAAATTGTTGAGTACACTTTTCAGAGAAGTGTTTTATATTTTGTGCTTCATTGGAATTGAACTCTAGCACAAGGAAGGTGCATTCTATCTCAGTTCACCTCTTGGCAGTGAGCCATACCTTGTTTTGTAAATTACTCTAGGTTGTGAGCCTTCAAGGACAATGAGTCTTGGTAGTGATCCTTTGTAATATTCTATATCTAGATATATTACATTGTGAGTTAACCCTCATTGTGGTTTTTCCCAGTTTTGGTTTTTCACATTAAAATCCTAGTGTTCATGTGTGTTGTGATCTTGTGTTGATTCAATGCTTTCACTTGTTACTACAATTAGAGTTTTGTCATTACTTGGATGGATATTATGTAAATGGTTTAATGGAATACTGATTCACCCCCCTCTCAATATTCTAGGTTTTCAATAGTTATCAAAACCATGCTTTCTCCCAACAGCGAGCAAATTTGAAGACTTCTTTTGTTCCAAGGAGCAATGCGAGAAAGACTATGTTAAAGATATGGCATTTGGGAACCATACAACAGTTTTGAAACCTTGGTTGGTCCTCGATGAGGTTGTCAAAACCACTCATTTCACTGAAAGGGTTCTACTATCTGTTCTTTTTTAAATATTCAAAAAGTAGTTGGAGAAAAAGTAAAGATGGGAAATCTTACGCACACCAACCTTAATAAGGATGCATTAACCACCCACTACTTCCCAACATTAATTTTGGGTGTTTATAAGTGAATCGAGCTATTTAGGAGGCTCATTTTAGTAGTGATTAGAGATAGTTTCTAAGTGGAGTAGACAGGGTGAAGTTTTGAAATTGGCAATTATTGGAGCTCTAGGCACATTTAAAAGGTATTGTTTTCTCTGGTTAAGATGTAATTTGTTGAAAGATAATACAATTGTATCCTAGGGAGGAGAATTGTATTTCCATAAGGTTTTCCATTCCTTTTTGTGAATTGAGCATATATGTTAGAGTTTATGCCACCATGAAATACAAATACTAGGGTTATGAGTACATGTCTAGATTAACTAGCACCATGCCAAAGATAAGGGATATAAAGCTAGGGCATGTAAATTTAGATTAATTATGGGATAGAATTGGGAAATATGATCAGCCACCCATTACCCAAAGATTAATTGAGAATGGGTTGTTACAAGTTGCCACATTCTTGATAGTTATTCAATGCCATGAACTAATACTGGAAAGCATTAATCATAACAATCCCAAAACACATGAAGTGAGAAAAAATTATAATTGGCTAGTAGTGAAAATTCAAAGGGATACTCACTTCCTACTTCAGAATCTTCGATAGAGAAGCATGTACATAGATTTTGATTTTACTTTCTTGTATTGTGCTGTTTTGGAGAAGAAAGGCCGGTACAAAAATGTGATTGCTAAAGAGTGGTTTGCCATAACAAAGAAAGGTAAATCTCAATTGCCCAAAAATTTGTACAAGAACCATTTTTTCGATGAAATCTTCAACATAATAGTGCTCCTGCATAGGCTAAGAGATAATGAGAGGGCTAATGAATTTGAAGAATGGATGTACTTCTTGATACAAATCATTATTCAGGGTGTGCAATTCTTGGATTGGGCACAACTCATCAGTGATCAAATACATCATCTAATCATCAACTTCTAGGTCAATAGATTCTTTTGCATGTCCTCATATTTGATTTATGTCATCGATAGTATGAAACCTTGGCCTAGATTGAGGCCAAGTGCAACTCAACATCAAGAAGTTCCATTTTTTATTATTATGATAAATTAAAAATAGGGAAAAGCTATCATCATAATAGGATACTCAATAATACATTTACCATGAGGATGGTTTGAGAGATCCAAGGGGATATTGGTTTGAGAATCACTCCTAAGGAAATACAATTAATTGACACCTATGGGAGTCACTTTATACAGTTTCAAAGGTTTTAATTCATTAGAATTGGAGGGTTTGATGGTCTCCCACTAAAGCTTCCTAATATGCAAAGGATAATTGTGTCTTGATAGAAGTGTTCAAACAAGTGGTAGAGGTAAGAAAAAGATGCCAAGAAAGGAAACAGGTTGGTATATAGTTCCTTATTGGACCTGGCCATTTCTCTTTTAATTCTATGTCGGATGCACTTAATATTGAAAGAGACCTTGTCAAATACACATTGCAACTATATGATGGAAGGTTTTCTTTTGACAATAACAATTTTGTGAAGAATAATCTGCAACTAGGTTCTAGATTCCATCATGTTTAGGACTTAGAAGATTATTGGGTTGACTACACGGATGAATATGAGGTAACGAAGAGAAGTTGGATGAGGTTGACCTTAAGAAAAATGATTACATTCAAATTAGATTGGGATATCCAAGGCATAGAAGATGATGAATCCAATCTAGTGGATCTCATATATTTTAACCACATTCAAACTTAGCCCATTGTATCCATGGATAGGAGCATCAAAGAAAATGAGACTATTGAGGCCAAGATAGCAGTGTATTAAGAAGAACACAAGAGTGTGTGGAAAAGAAAAGATGAGCTAGAGAGTCAGGTCAAGAACTGACTGAATGCTTGAAATCTATATTTGACATTCTCCCACAACCAATTTCCCAAACAAAAGTTGTTTTCAACCTGATATCATCAATGGGGAAGGAGGTAATAAACAAAATACAAAATTACGAGACCTTTTGTAAAGCTACAAAAGAATGGGTCATTGATATCTTGAATAAAGGGGACCAATTCATTGCTAACATGAAGAAAGTGTGTAAAGATATTGATGCCTTGAAGGTTGAGATAGGAAAAGATACAACCTCAGAAAATATTAAAGAGATAGTATGGGTGAATACCCTTAGCAACCTCAAAGGAATGGTAGAATTAGGCCCTGAGAGGTTAGTTAGTGAGAAGATTATCCCAAAAAATTTAGATAATCATTGTGCTATATGGAAGAAGAGTGTAGAATGGAAAATATTTGTTGTTAAGAAGAGTATAAAATAGTTCAACAAAGTGTAGACAAAATGTAATAATGTCATGGATGAAATTGAGAAGAACTTCTCAAGAATCGGCCTACAACTTAAGAAAGAAGGTAGCAATGAAGATGAGGAAGAAGAAACCTTGAAAGGAAATTTCAAAAGGATGGTCGATGACATATCTAACAAATGACCATTCAACATGCTAAAATTATAAGAAGATTTAGTGGCATCGATTTGATCTTGTTTCAGTTGGTCGCACTTGCAACTACCTATGTAGGGAGACTTGAAGTGGGAAAAGGAAACAAAGTTGTCTTGAAGCTCAGAGCCAAGAACGTCACCATTCCCCGACATAAGGAGATGCCACCTATCAAGAAATATTTCTATGATTTTTTGGCAAGACGTGGCACATCGTCAACCTAGTAAACCGAGAGGATAGCAAGCGAAGTGTCGCTCTAGTGACCTTTTAGTTGCTTTTTATAAGTTTTATGATTTAGTTAAAAAATTAATTAATTATTGAACAGTTGTTTTATAAAGAAGCAGTTACGTACTTGCTTAGTATTTATGTAATGAAGATGAACCAAAATCTCTCTTAACACTTTTCTTTTCACAATTTTAATATAGCATTATAGAATTGAAAGCCTCTATACATTTGTGTGCATTTAGTTTATCATTTGAATGAAAATAATTTATTTAAATATGTGTATTTAAATAATTATTTTAGTTATATCATTTCTATGTGAATGGATAGTTTGTTTCGTTTAGATGATTGGCTTCATTTTTGGAGTTATATTGAGGGTAAGTGCACAAAGATGAGGGGACTTAAGTGGCCACTTTTTTTTTGAAATAAGGAAATATTGACATTATGAGAAACTGAGGATAGTTACACTCAAAGTTGTAAGATGCAAAAGAAACAAGGGTCGTAGTGCTTTGAATCTACTTCCTAAACTACTAATTTTATTTGAAAATGGTAGAGATTAAGGGGTTACAAAAAGGGAGCATACAAATTAGTCTTGTTTTTGTCAAAAAAATATAACATAGCATCTCTTGTGGTTCCCTCAAAAGGTTGACTTTTTAGTATTTTTAAAATCACTTCAGTGAGAAATTAGCTAACAACATGTAGTTTATGCCCAATTTTTTTAATAATTATCTAATGAATATATGACTTTTTACTAATTTTCAAAGTGGACACATCATAAAAAATAGAAATTTGGTTGTGCTACCCCTATAATTTTTGAAAACTAATGAAAAATCATTTTTTTTTAATATGTGTAGAATGAAACCTAGTTTATAAAAATGTAATTTATTTGAAATTTTAATGAATGGTTAAAAAATAAAGTAAAATTTACCAAAAATTGGTTTTTGACAAAAAAATGAACACACAATCAAAAGAAATTAAAGATGAAAGCCTTAACATAGTCAAAATGTGAAGAAATTACATCATTAAATAGATAAGAGAGAGCTTAACATTACCCAGGTGTTTGTTTTACTCAACCTTGAAACACATGCAAAGATAATGTTTAGCATGAACGAGATTATGTGAAATTTTGTAGAATATGCAAAAGCACATTTTTGGGTGTTGGAAAGGTAGTCCAAGCCTTTGGGTTGGAAATCCAAAGAAAATCCAAGTCAAAGGCTTTGGGATTCCCAAAGATGGGCAAAATACGAGTGTGTTATAATGTTCTCACATTATTTAAATGCATTGAAAAAACATGAGAACATTATAACATGCTCGTGCTTTGTGAATGCATTGACAAAACATGAGCACATTATAACACGCTCGCATTTTGGTCTACATTGAAAAAACTTCTCTTTTTTTCTCTTTCTTCTTGTTATCTTTCAAGGAAATTATATACATGAATATAGTTGACATTTACATATGGATATTTACTTTCTTATACTTTAAGTTATATTTCATTATATAGTTTCAAGATGTTTAAGATCTCTAGGAGTTATAATGCAAATTCTAGTGTTTGGAAGATCTTA
>VDFB02259832.1:0-46866 GCA_007258455.2 Sequoia sempervirens | reverse complement strand
CCCCTTTGACATCAATGACAAGACTTTATTGCTTTTTCTCCCCTTTTTCTAGCATTCTTACTGCACTTCTTCCTTTTTATTTGCTAAAACAAAACTTTACTACTCTCTCTCTCTCCCTTTGCTAAATAGAAATTTGATCAAAATTTAGAAAACTACGACTGTTGCACAAATCAAAAAATTATTTTATACTTATTTTTCATCTCCTGAAGGAATTTCTTCCAAGCATCTACACCAATCCCAATAATTATTATCAAACTATTATTTTCTGATGTCCGGTTAATGATCTGAATGAGGGTTTCCAAAATTGTAATTGCTTCTTCCAACTTCTCTCCTTTCCTAAGGACTTCAATTATCTACTCCAATCTGCATTTAGTTTGATCCTTTACTTTCCATAAGGTGTCCATAAGAGTGTTTTTGGCAAAGTGAATCTTTGCATGCTCAACCTGCAACTCATGAATTTTGTTCTTTACTGCTCCATCCCGGTCCTGAACCATATTGTAGTCTCGACCAATTTTATTCAATTCACTTTCAATTTGCTCTAGCTTGAATTTGTATTTTCCAACAACATGAGGCCAACATAGACAATAATTGTAGATGTCATTAGCTGAATTGATGCACTGTCTCAACACATTAATTTTCTTTTTCAGTTTTGTAAGGGATAACCTGAACTGCTCCTTCAAGTGTAGGATTATTTCCTCCTCTTTCTTATCCTAAGAGTCAGAGGCCACAACTTCCTTAATACACTCAATCAACTCTTCAGGGAATACATTCTGCAAACTTTCCAATTCAATGTTATTTTGCCCAAAGTATCTGCCCAAAGTACTCTCAATCAGATCCTTCTCATATGAGGGTCGATCTAACCACATGTCAAAAATATTTTGCATTCCATCTTTCTCATGAACTATTTGTAGTATCCTTGTTTTGAATAAAGTGCCTTCTTCTTCATTTCCTCCAGCCATTGTTTCATCTGGTTCAACTGATTTTGGTTCATCTCTTGGGGTGTATTCATTAGGGTCTTCATCAAGTATGTCCAAAATTATATGTTATTTGCCTTTTCCTTCAGTTTTAGGAGATTTGAGTACTAGAGGAGTATCATTAGTAAACTCTATTGCTCTTTTATGCTTTCTCTCAGTCTTACTGGAAGATGATCCAACTTCAGCTGTTTTTACTAGAAGAGAAATACCAACTACTCCAAATTTTCCTAACAACTCTCTAAAGAAATTTGCATAAACTTGCTCACAATTTTCTAGAGTATTGAAATGCTTAAAAATTTGCTTACAGACCAGTTCACTCTCCTTCCATACGACATTATCATTTTGTGACAAGCAATTTATAAAATACATCATGATATATACGATCAAAGTTCCAAACCTGAAAGGATAATCTATATCCATTGTCAATTGCACGTTCTCCATCAGTTGATCTTTCAGCAAATTGCACAGGTCAAAGTCTTGGTCCTCCATTATCATCTTATGTGAAATGTAAACTGTGCCTGCAGAGGTTGATCCTTCCCTATTTTTGAAGAAAATTTTGTATGAAATTCCATATGTAATGTACCTTGTCAATGGATCTTTGATTGTCGAAATTACCAGAGCTCTCTAATCTCCTGTTACACCAGTTAGGTTTTTGACTTCCTTATTTCAAATCGATTTCTTCTTCAGAATATCTGTAACATTGCATAATCCAATTAAATTTCTAATCACTTCCTTATAAATAAGATAGGGTTTTTCCAAACTTAGAGTATCTTCATTCAATCTGCTCAAGATGAACCTAACCACTTCCATGTTATCAAAATAAGGAAATTTGTTCCAAATTTCCAAACTCCTATGTTTCGCTCCTTCGAGCCACTCAATTCGTTGGCAGGCAACATATCTCTTACATCCCTGATCTTCCTGCTACTGTATTCATCCAAACTCACAATTCCCTTGATTTGCTTCATTTTCCGTACCGAACAAGGTTTTTCTACTGAGCACAAATTTAGAAATTCTACAAGTGAATGGAATACCTGATGAATTTGCCACTGAATCAACTTGACTCCTTCAAAATTCTGCTCCAGAAGATCTTTCACTATTCTTTTCCAATGTAAAGTGACAAATAAGGGTTCCAAGTGTCCTTTTATAGCTTCGCACACCTAACTTTTTGCCACAATAAATGCTCTGCCCTAGGAGTTTCAGTTACACTACTCTCTCAGATAGTAAGCGAAGAATCCATCTGCGGGCCTTCAAGATCTCAACTTACAGAACAAGTGATCATAGATACATTTGTTGGCTGATGGCACAACTACTTACAACTTCTTGTATTCTGGTGCCAACTACTGACAGGGGGCAAAGGATTTTACTTGAAAGACTCCCCCTAGGCCGATGGCCTAAGATCAATTTCTAGAGGAATTACCAGAGGGATTACCGGAGGCAACTTCTGGTATGGGCTTATCAGATTCACTCTTCTTTATCCATGTTTTCTTCATCTGATCTCTTATTTCTTCCACAGTCACTTTTCCTTTTCCTTTGTCATTTTTCTGTGAATTTATTTCTTGATATACCAAACCTCTTCTATCCATGTTCCTGTTCTTGCGGAATCTTGTAATGTGACCAAATCTGTTGCAATTGTAATACACTAGATTTCTTTGTCTAGGCCATTCATTCCATTGATTTCCCCTTGATCTGCACTGGTTAGCAACATGTCCAAATCTTCCATAGGTGTAGCATTTTACACTCCTTATACTGATAGCCATACTTCTACATTCAATTGAATTATGACCAAACTTATTACAACTAAAACACTGACCAGGAAATGATGGATTACTTGAATTTACTTTTCTTCTACACTGAGAAGCCATATGACCAAATTTACTAGAAGCAAAGCAGTAACCATTAAAATTCTAAGCATTAGGTTGTCTTACCGGATACCTTCTACCTTTGTTCATTTGATTTCTTTGTTTGAGATCCTTGTGTTCAGATTTGAAGCTTTCTTCCTTCTCATATCCAAGACCTCACTTATCATTTGCATCCTTTTGTCCTTTAGTCATCTGATCAAGCTTAGCAGAACTGATCCTAAACTTCTCCTTGTATTCATTTGTAGTAGAGAGTTCATCTATGAGAATAACTATATGTCTTTCAAGCTCTTGTTCATTACTTCTAGATTGTTGTAGTTCAATCTCCAGCTAAATGAATCCACTATTAACTCTGCTGCATTCTTCAGATTTTTCTTTCAAGGACTGACCCAGATTCTCCTCATTCTTCTTTCTTTCTTCAATCTCCTTAGTTAGCTTCATCGCTGCAGATTCCATCTCAAGCTTTAGAGTAGCATTGTCCCTAGCAAGCTTTTCACATTCTTCAGTTATTTCTTTTAAGGTCCGATTCAGGTGAACATCTTCCAAGCTTTTATTTTCTTTCTATTTGATCTAATCACACAGTTCCTTCCTCTTTTCTCTTGACTCATTGATTTTATCCTTCAATGATTGAATGGATTTTTTAGCATCCACAAGATTTTATTTTAACTCTAGGACTTCTGCTTTAGACTAATCAAGATCATCAAGTGCTACCATAAGCTGTTGTTGAAGACCACCATATTCCATTGTACTTCAAGATCCACCTAAAGTTGTTAAGCTTCCGAAGAGGGACCTGCTTTGATACCAATTTTTGGACTCAAGGAACACTGAGATGGGGGGTGAATTAGTGTTCCACAAATTTAAACTTTAAATCCAAATCTTAAGCCATTAACAACACATCAAAATAAATAAAGATGCAAGCACATGAACAAGATAATCAAAGCACCATAACACCAATATTTTTATGTGGAAACCCTACTATGGGAAAAACCACGGTGGAGATTAATCCACAATTTATATACTCTGTTAAAAGTATGGAAAAAAGGGAGTGCACATGCATTCATACACACTTCCTAGAGCTCACTGCTCAAAACAAGGAAGGCTCACAGCCTTACAAAATGTTAGAGATTACAACAAAATTTTGAATTGAGAAGATAGCATCTACAAATGCCTGGTTTCAGTTTCGGTGAATCTCATAAATCAAGTTCTGAACCTTTTGTCAGACTCTACACCTTGCTTCTACTCTGTCACCAAATCCTCTTTTGTACCAACAAAATTCTCACAGTTGATCTTCTGATATTCACATACCCAACTTCTCTGCCCTACAACTACTCTCATATATCTCATGCACACAAAATGAATTGCCCGAACTTGCATAAATACCTGCTATCAAGAATTTAAACACTATATGTCGGCTTCACACAAAATATAATATTCTCTACATGTCGACTTCAAATCATAAATAATTTTTTATGCGTGCCCACACACGTCGACCAAACCATAGCTAGGACCCACAACAAAATTCTCAAACATAGAAACAATTAAAAAATCATCCCTTATACATCTGCAACATGCTTCATTGATTAGGTTGGCCATAATGAACAAATAGACCATATAAAAGTTAATGACCATATAAAAGTATCACAATCATATCTAATGTTGTTCCAAAAATTTTGTAACCATATAAGAGTATAATGTTTTTACAAAGAGTTAACAACCATATAAAAAATAACAATCATGTATTTCTAATGAGATGACAACCTTATAAAAGTATAAAAATCTTGTATAATGTTGGTTTGAAGAATTAACAACCATATAAGAGCATAACAATCATATATAATTGAGGCATAAAATTGCACTCTAGTGTAATTTCCCACAACATCACCTTCACCTTAGCCTTATAAGGTTGCCAATGCAAAAATCCATCGCCTTTACCCTTCATTCTCACACGTGCTTTGTTGTTTTCCATCGGTGAGGGAATTTTTGTTGCAAACATCTACACGATGCACTAGTGTCCTAACAAGATTCACAAGTTAGTGGATGTTGGGATGTTATGATTTTTTGCCACCCTGCGGAATGTAATGCTTCCTATGAACCATGGCCACTCAAAAATGTCTCTTTGCCTCCAAAATATCTTTTGAACTTACCTCTCTCAATTCCATTTATTTCATTCATTCAATCTCATTCACTCCTTTCTCATTCACTTTACACTCTCACTCCATTCTTTCATTCTACACCATTGTTCTTGCTACTTCTTGTTTCTACACCATTATTTCTCATAAGTTTCAAGCCTTACATCATTGGCACTATCAATCATCTTACACTCTCAAGGATTTCTTCCTTCCTCTCTCAATTTCTCCAAGCACATAGAAAGGGGGGTATCATTTACCTTATTACATTGTCTTAGTTATAGTTTAGCATAAAGATTGTCTTTTCTTTCTATAAGTTTTATCTATTACATTTCTTTATCATTTTTCTCTCTATCATTGCATATTGGTTGTTCATGGAGGTGGAAACACCAAAGTGGGGGTTTGACTAAGGCAAACTCCAAAATACAACCCCAACATTTTTCCATCTCTGTGTGTGTAGGAACTTTGTTCGTGTGGAGCTTGCGAAAGGCTAGACCACTCGTAAGTCAGATTTCTACTACCTTTGCTATGTATTTCATTACAATAAATTTATCTTTCAAGTTATAGCATTATTCTTATTGTAGTTAATTTATTCCATGCATTAACAACATTTTGTCAATTTTGTTTAGACCCTTGGATTAAGGTTTTTGTGTTGTTAGCACACCTTATGAGTTTCTGATTATAGACTTTGTTCTTAGTCTGTACAAGACACCAGTGCATCCCTGAGATGACAACACACCATGTTATTGTCTGAGTCCCACACTGTCATCCTCTGGCTAAGATCTAGTTAGTCCGCAGTCTGAGACCTTTTTGGTTTGCTCACCCAATTCTCAAAATACTCCATTCCTAAAGACATAAAATAGTGTCCAAATTTTCTTTCATTTTCCACACCATTTTCCTATCCTTTTCATTGAGGTAGTTGAGGGAAAATTTCTCCCTGTTGACTCTTCCTTATCCTAGAGATACAGGAGTAGCAAATCCCCTCCTCTACATTTTGGTGAACCCGACATGACCTTCCATCTCCTTCTCTTGGGTCTAATTTTTTTTCTTCTCTCGCATCTAGGACATGTTGCAGATAGTGTATTGTGAAGCTTTTATGAGCTTTATGCCCCAATCTACAACCTACAGATACATTGTAAGAAGTCTTCAACACATTAGAATGTGATCCAAAAGGTTTAGTCCCCCTTGAACCGGTCCTACTTTGGAAGAGCTTGTTTAAGGAATTTCTACTGATTTCTCTTCTCCTTTTGGTGAGGCGGTGACTTGTGTTCCTACCCCCTACCTCACCCTTTGTCTCTTTTGTGGAGGATGATGTTTCTCTCATGGTTCCTATAGAGCAAATCTATTCCCTATATATAAGACTAAAGGAGCTTGAGAAATTTGTGGCATAAGATGATAACTTTTTCCAGCTGACTCCTATCATTGAGCAACTAAGAAATGTGCTAGGTAAGGATTGGAGAGACATAGTGCTTATTTGACGGATAACAAACATTGTGGATACCCATGTCCTCACCTATACCTCTAACTTAAATATTACTCAAGACCGTGGCTCAGAAATCACTAGAAAACAACTGAATGTCTTGATTCTCAGGGTGTCAATGTGTATGGCTGACACGGGTCCTTCCACTAATATCAACTATGTACTTGAGTAGGATAATACAATTAGAATAAATAAGGTTCCTTTGGGTTTTAACTATGCTACCCCTAAGGCTCAAGGTTCCCCTGTTTCTAGCTCTAGTATTGACGCCTCTATAGATACCGGTGCTAGGGGTTCTATTGGTGCAAGTGTTGGTGGTCCTTTTGGAGGTCCTTTTGGTCATACTTCATCCATTGATCATGTGCTCAATGCTCCACTCTAAAACATGGGGTGCATGCAAAATCAACTGGAAAGTTTGACTAGTTCCTTCTTTCAACCTATGTTTCAACCTTTCCATCAGCATAGTCCTCTTTCCATTTCCATTCTAAATGCTCCTATCTCTCAGGGGGTGGATATCCCTAAGTTCAAAAAGTATAATGGTCGTGGGGACCCTTAGATGCATGTATCATCCTTTAATGTGCTATGTACTAATTTCTTTCATAATGATGCTTTGTTTCCAAGCTATTCCCATGTTCTCTCAAGGATGCTACTTTGGAATAGTATTATGCTTTACCTGATAATTCTATTTTCTCTTTTGACCGGTTAGTCAACCAATTCCTCCAACATTTCCAAGCTAACATTGGGCTGGAGATCGCCTTCAATGATCTCATTCAGTGTAAGCAGGGAACCCACAAGAAGTTGATTAACTTTATAGCTAGGTATTAGGCTATTTTTGCCTGACTTTGATGTTCAAAAGGAGCTTATTGGGAACTTGCAGCCCATGCTGCAAGATAAGTTTATTTTGATAAAGTATCCATGCATTTTTGTGCCTCTTTGAGAGAGTACCACCAAGTGGTTGTTCAGTAGGGGGATTCATCCTCGTGCTCTCGCCAGGATGGTCAATTAGTCATGTTGGTCTCAAGTAAGAACAAGGTCGTGGCTAACATGGTCTTTGTTGCTGCAAATAAAAATAATGCAGGACAAAGTTCAATTAAATTATTAGAATCTGTAGACATGTAAAAATGACCTAACACTTATCACACATCCTAAATGACATTTTCTCATCATCGACATCATTATCACCTAATATCATTGCATTTCACATCAATTACATTAAAAACATAATTTCCTCTATTAATTAAATAATATTACATTATTTAACTAATTCACTGTTTTATCATTTTGGACTAATTAAATAAACTTCATTTATTTAATAAAGTCCTAATCTAATTTTATTCCTCCTGATTAATTAAATAAAGTCAATTATTTAATTATGTCGCTAATTCTATTCCCCTAAATCAATTAAATTATTAAAACATAATAGTTTAATTAAATCACTTTCTCCTAAACTCGAATAATTAAATGAATTATTCAAACATCATTCAAGAAGGTCAAAAAAAAAAATGCAACTTTGTTTGTAAAAGTCAAACAACACTTGCACACTCAACTCAATATTTTTTAATTAATTAATTACCCTCACCCACTTTTATGATTGAGAAAATTATGACCATTGATTGCTCATTCTAATTGTCTGACTAATTCATCTATTTTCTGATTGATCCATCTGCTCTTCAATCCCATTGAAGGCTCAACCAGATTTCCTCAATTCCACTGATTAAGCAATCTATTTCCTATGATTGATCAATTAACATCCTTAATTGATTCAATCACAAAATCTAACTAAGTAGTCTAATTCTTCTCAACAACTTTCAACCATTGATCTTGATTCAACATTGTTTAATCTTACACATTCATCTCAAATCGTAAAATCTATATAACAATCCTCTTTATCCTAAAAAAAATTAGAGATTTGACATCTTTTTCACAATGAAGTAATGTTGAAATTACAATTGATTTCTTGAGAACTTTTACACACATCTTCAATCAACATCGCACACATTGAAACTTTTTGCAATGCATAATGGAGGCTTCACATTGATACAACAACAATCCAACATCATTGTGAATACAATTTGACATGAGATGGGTAATGATATTAGTTAATTGAATTCATTTTGTTCTTTGATTACATTGCTTAACTTCATTGAATTCGGTAATCTTGTATTGTTCATTTCATGAGTAATGGGTATGAATCTTAATCTTTGTTTGAATTAGATTAGTTTAATTCATTCATGTTTGATTTTATCATGCTTCTCAATTTACCCTTTACACATTCTAGCACTCCTGGTGGGACCTTGGTCCTTGACACTAACCTTTTTATGAGTTTTAATTAAGCAGTTGCAGGTTTCGAAACACGATCACATTTTCCAGAAATGCAGTTGAATTTTTTTCACGCACAAGTTCCAAGAGTTTTGTTGTGGTTGTTCCATGTTTTTATCACAATTGACATTTTTCTAGCAACAATTACACTAAATCTAGTTGATTTTGACATTTAGAATGCTTCTGATAGAAATAGGTCTATAGTTGAGTTTTTGGACCGTTATTGCTCCCAGAAACAGATTCGCAGTTACACAAAAGTTGATCACTTTTAACTAACATTTACACTTAGTGTTTTTTTCCTTCAAAATTTGCAAGTATTCTTTTTGGATTTATAACACTAATGAGTGCTTGTTTTGTAATTTTGTGTTTGTTGACTTTGTTTGTGCAACTCTTGCAAGGAGATGGTACACTTTACATCAAGAACAACTAATGATTTTATTGTAGAGAAGGTGAATGGTCCAAGCACAAATTTCTGAAATCTTTATTAGTTTATAAAAAAGATTTCAAATTGGTGCTTAAAAATTGAACCCCACAACTTGCACTTTTCAATTTGGAGTTTTAAAATGAACTTTTCAAAAGCTTTATTAGTTTAGAAAAGATTTCAAATTAGTGCTTAAAAATTGAACCCCACAACTTGCACTTTTCAATTTGGAGTTTTAAAATGAACTTTTCAAAAGCTTTCTAGTTTAGGAAAATCTTTCAAATTGGTGCTTAAACAATTGAACCCCACAACTTGCACACTTTCGATTTGGTGTCCTAAAATGAACTTTCAAAAGCTTTCGTAGATTAGAATAACACTTCATTTTTGGTGCTCATAAAATGAAATGCTTTCTTTTGACCAACACTTTCATTATGTTGACAAAAATGAACAATTTTATTTTGTTGACCACATTAAGACAAGGTTGTTAGAAACACTCAAGTTGGTGCTTAAAACTAGACAAATACATTATGATTTGCACACTGCTTTCTATTTGCTTGAAATCCAAAACACTTTAAAATTGGTGCACATAAAAATAAATTGATATCTTGTTTACACTTCATTCATTTTTTTTAATAGCGCCGCTCGAGGGGCTTAAAAAGAATATTGCAATGAATTGTATGTTGTGTTTTCCATGATTGGAAAACTGTGTCTATCCTCTCCCCTCATGTCATTTGGTGATCTTGGGTGATGAAAATAATTTTGAGTTTCACAGTTGTTTCATTTCAAGCATCACCTTTAGAGGACCTACCTTTGAAACACATCCCATGTTGGAGAACTCAAAGGTGACTCAAAGCAGTTTTTCGCTTAGGCCACTATATAAATGGTCAAGGCTAAACACCAAATGACTTAATCGATGATTAATTTTTTGTCAGTGCCATTCACGAAAGGGGAGGTTCCATTGTGTATATAGAGCCCTGAGTAAGTTGGTTAGATCCTTAAGTGGCTTGCTAGGCGCTAGCAAAGTGTTGGATCCCCAAAGCATGACTAAGAACCAATGTAGTAGAGGCCACCTTTTTTAGCCAAAACATTCTTTGAAAGTGGTGCATCAAAATTTACTTCCGAGAAGTTGCTTACCAAGTCTAATTTATGGTTGAGATTAAAACACTCTCCATAAGTTGCATGTAAAATCATCCCTTCAGGGCATGAGGCAAGCCCACCTAAAAGAATATGCCTATCTCTAGGTTGTAAATTGTCTTTATGAACTTTCCAAGATCCTCAGTTACTTTGGACATCAAACACTTTGCTTGATTTAAAATGAACTCATTAAAACAAGCATTGAACATGATTATCAAATTTCAAAACCCTTTGGACTTAGTGTGAATACATTTGAAAAGAGCCCTATATTTGCACTCCTTAAAAGATATCTTAAATAATATCTCTAACTTGGTTTCCAAATATTTAGGCTTACATTTCAAGTCACATTAAGAACAAAGTCAACATTAGGAACTATGGCTTAAGTATTTTGACTTTCACAAACTTTGAGCTTTTGTGGAAAGAAAATTGCTTAAGCTATAGACTTTCAGGGTCAAATAGTTTTGATTGTTGTGTTGCATTTATCACTTGCCAAATTCTCAAAATTAGATAAAACAAAAGACATCCAAACTACAAACTCGTCCAAACTACTGCCAACACAAAAACTGGAAAACAAACTTGCACAAAAACCACTATTGCTGCTATTTTTTCCATTGTTGACCTTAAGAATACGATAGTTGATCTAATATAGGCTGCAATTGCTCTCTGGATTATGACAATCAACATAAAAATCTTACTACTTTTGAAAACCAAAACTAAAATCTATCACAATTGATCCTAACAATGCCACATTTGACTTATTTGTTTAGTCGTAGTTGACTTAAATATGGTCACTTTTGGCTAAAAATGTTGCTTTTTCCTTCACAATTCACCAGTTAGAAAAACTTGAAATAGAGGGTAGTTTTGATAAAGTTTATCGTAGTTGTCCATCAGACTTGGTTGCTATTGACATAAATCTAGCCGCTTTTGACAAAAATTACTACTATTGCTCTAAGATTGCCACTTTTGCCTTATTTTCTAGTGCAAATTAGAGACTGATCTAAAACTGGTTACATCTTTTACCTTGTGAGAATGAAATAGTTAGACCCCCAAAACACATCATAATCTACATCAGTCCATCATCCATTTGCAAAAAAAAATCAAACACTCCAACCTAGTTTTAGGATTCAAAATCAAAACAACTTGGATTATTCCTTCACTCACAATTTCTAAGATATCAACATTTACTTGCACCTCAAGACTAGTTCAAGTAGATCTCCAAAACATATCCTCTAGAAAACAAAGTGGAATATCGATCCAAGTTTCCAACATTTTGAAATCCCAAAGCTAGCTTCATTTTCAAAACATTCACTAACATGACTCACTTTATGACCATTTGGAATCCTACTGCTCTAGTTCAACAACTAGGTCTTACAACACTTATCATACAACTAAACCTCACATGAATTGAAGGTGAACAATCAAATATTATCAATAGTTTAAGAAATTTTGTGTTTGAGAAAAATGAAACACCAACTCTGTGGAGAAACACAACTAATATCTTAGACGAAGAGGAGCGAAAAGCAGATCTTGCGACCAGAAGGCCAGTATTACCACCTCCTGCATGTGGCAATGGAAAATCCCAAAAACACAACACCATTCCTTTAAAACAGAAAATCCCAAAAACAAAGTAACATTTCATTCCATAGTTATGAATCACCAACTTTCACAAAAGTCTTGGCACTTGTTTATGACAACTACATGATCTCAACATAGAAAAAATATGGAAGCCAACAAGAGTAGCTCAAGTGCACCAAAAACAAACACTACCAATGAGGAAACTTACACATGGGGGTATAATCCAAGTGAACTTACAAGTCATCAAAAGGGACCCGCATTCAAATCAAACCAAGACCAACCCCCTAATGAGATGGAAGTACTTCTTAGGCATCAAGAAGGACTTGCAAACAAAACCAACCGCATGAGTCTCAAACTTACATCATAGAAGAAAATGATAGTAATGAGGAACTCACCGAGGAAAAGATATTAGAATAATCCCAAGAACCTAAGATGCAAAAACTCATGGACAATATCCTTGAAAGAAATACTAACTCATTTCCTCACATTAACACAAAGTGGTGCAAAACTACCAATTGAATTCAACGTGGATATACTAAAAGATCTACAAACCTTATTCCACTTGGAGATAAGTTAGACAACTTCCAAAACCAACTGTGAATACCAACATACCACCATTTTCTTCACAAAACAATGACCAAACTCAACCCAAGGATAACCCCTTGTTTCTACCACCATCCCAAATTGAACAAGTAGTTGTGGCACAACAATATCAAGGAAACACATCCCAAAATATGCTGCAACATAACACAATGCAAAACATGGGGAAGTCTCCAATGGACCAACAAGGTGGTAATCCATCACAAGGGAAATACATGCCACAAAAAACCTCATACACTGACCCTTCTAACAATGTACAAAATCAACAAGGGAAATTTCCACAACATCGACCACATCAACAAGGTGTACCACAAACAAACTACCAAGGAAACTTTCATCTCAATCCACAACAACAAGGTATGCCACAAAAAAACTACCAAGGAAACCTTCAATCAAATCAACCACAACAACAAGGTGTGCCACAAACAAACTACCAAGGAAACCTTCAATAAAATCAACCACAACAACAAGGTGTACCACAAACAAACTACCAAGGCAACCTTTGATCAAATCAACCAAAAAAACAAGGTGTGCCACAAATGAACTACCAAGGTAACCTTCATCGCAATCCACAACAACAAGGTGTGCCACAAATGAACTACCAAGGAAACCTTCATCTCAATCCACAACAACAAGGTGTGCCACAAATGAACTACCAAGGCAACCTTCATCTCAATCCACAACAACAAGGTATACCGTCAGTGCAACATCAAGGTAGCCTTCAACAACCTTCACAACAACAGGGTGTACCACAAATGAGCTATTAGAGTACACCCAAAACTCAAGAACATTATGTCCAACATCAAAATCATCAACAACAATAGCAAGGAAGATCACAAAATCCCTACCAAGGAACACCTCAAGGATAATACCAAGGCACACATCAAGGACCTAACCTACCCTATGCACAACAAGGACCTAACATGACTTATATGCAACGTGGTCCTCAAGGTCCCATAAACATGCAATATCTAGTGTACAACCAAACAAACTTCATAGGACAATAGCTCTACAATACCCAAAGTCCTCAAGCAAGCACACCAAACAATGACATAAACGTGCAAATTCAAACACTTAATCAAAAGATAATGGATATACAAATTGGAAAACCTAAGAACAATTATGCTCTCCAATACATTTGTCCTATCCATTTGATCAAAACATATCCATGGTACCTTTCCCCAAAGGCTTTGAAATACCAAAATTTGACAAGTATAGGGGGAAAGGAGATCCAATTGAACATGTATGCACAAGTTTTTGGTATCTCGCATGGAACTACAAAAAATTGACACATACTTGATGAGAATTTTTCCCACGGAGTCTCAATGGACCCGCTATAGAATGGTTCTTGCACTTACCTCTAGGTATCATAACATTTGAAGAACTATTAGATAAGTTTGTTAACCACTTCTCATATAACATAGAATAGGACATTATGATCACAAACCTTCAAAAAAATTCAAGGTGATTCGTTTGCCTCATACCTACAATGATGGAGACACAAAGCAAGAAAAATCAAGTGGCCAGTTCTAGAGAAACAACTAGTCGATGTCTTTATCTCCAACATACATCTAGATATCAATTACAACCTCACGGTATTATGTCCAAGCAATTTCAAAGAAACCATTGAAAAGGGTATACTTATTGAAAGAGCTCTCATTTCAAGAGAAATAATCAAAATTTACAATCCAAAAGATCAACCCTATACTTCAAATGGAAAACCCAAGATATGGGCGAAAAAACAAGAATGTAACCAATGATGGAGTAGTTGACACAAAGGTTTTACACAATGTGAAAACTTGTAATATCCCACAAAATTAGGTCCAAACAATAGAGTAAGGTTATCAACAAAATAATTAGCTCAATTATCCACATAACAACCAACCTGACAACCAAACGCAAAATCAAGGATAGGATAATGAAAGGAGACCACCTTGGAAATATGACCAACCGCGAAGGAAATTTACTCCTTTGGGAGGAATCCTTGAGGTCATTATGCACAAACTAGTCCAAAGGAACCTCATCACAATAAATGAAAAAACCAATTATTAGGAACCTAACTTCAAATCCCCTTGGTATAATGAGTGATAAATGTGAATTTCATAAAATCAAGGGGCACACCACCAAGAACTGCATGAGAATTAAGAACATTATGGAAGATTTGATCGAAAAAGGAGAGGTGGATGTCGAAACTCATCCTAGAAATAAAGACCTCAAGATTCACAATGATCCAATTCTTGACCATTCTAGGGGAAATAACAAAGGGAAAGAAGAAGATTACTATAAGGCCACTTTCTCTTATGATGAGGATACTATTCTAGGACATATCTCTTGTGATAATTGTGGATTGAAAATCCCTTGAGCTCCCTTCAGGTTGATAGCATTGTTTTTCTTAGCCTCGGCCAATGCCTTATATTCTTATATATCTCCGGGACCCTTTTGAAGAGTTTTGTCCGCTGCTTCCTCGTGTCCACCTCGTGCTCCTTGCAAAGATTTCTTCCCTTTCTTTTCTATCAAGCCCAACCATGTCTCCATGTGTCAGTAACACGAGCCTTTGTGAGCCCACTCCCTTTGCCTCTCTATCAAGCTTTGCCTGAATGCCACGTAGCATCATTCCATGAGCACATTTTGGTGGACTCCATAGTCAATGCTCGGGACAAAGACTTCTCCAGATGTCTTCTCCGCAGGGAGTTTCATCGCAAGGAAGGGAAGAATGAACGATGAATCCCACCCTATTGCCACATGTCCTAACCAACTCTATGGGCGAGTGACACGTATTTGCATGGGGATATTGCTGCTTCCACATTGGAACCACAGTCATCATTCACAAGGGATGCATCTGGTTTGAAGGCGACTGTATTCCATGCCAGGGAATCCTTTCTATTGCAATGACCATGGGAAATCATTGTGATAGACATCATTGCTAGTGCCAGGGGATCTTTTCTATTACTGGCTCTCAGGCGATGGGATGCTTCTCTATATATGTTGCTTTAGTTCTCCAAAAAAGGGTTTTGGTTAAGAGTTCAGAGAATACAGAGAAAATTGTGAAAAGACACCAGGCCTTTGTATTGTTTTTAGATTATTGAATTAAGATTCACAAATTGTGCCATTGTTGTTCGACCCTTCTATTTCTTAGCTAATTGACAAAGAATTATATTGTGTTGCTATTGTATTGAGTAGTTTATTTACAAAACTTCTATAATTTCAATATAAGTTTGCTGATTTAGACCATGTCTTGGACTCTTCTTTTCTATAAATGTGTATGGAAGTTATTTTATGTCATTTGATAAACTTCTTAGGCTTTTCATCAATGCTATTTGTTATTTCAGGACATGCAGATTGTTGAACGAGCCTTTAAATCCCATCTAAAAGGAAGGTTTACCATTCCCACACCTACATCTTAACGCATCGCCTTAGGTTAGATCTTTATTTTATATATCTGCTTCCTTTTCCCATTCCAAACCCCCAAATACGAAAGAAGCTAGCTTATTTAAAAACCTGGAGGTCACTCGGTTTAGTGCAATTGTTCCCACCATTAACTGAGTTTCCCATAAGGCTGTTGCTTAGAATTTTTAGGCATCAATAGTTTCTTTTTATGGCATGCCCGATGGGACTTGTCTTAAATGTATCTAAATCTAAAGTGGGTGTATGAGCCATCAACCTATTACTAGATCCCAAACAATGAATAACCCTGGCCTGCTAGTGCCACTGCTAGTAACAGTACGAACTAGAACCAGTTCAGTGAACGTTCTGATCCCTTCACCAGCCATGTTGCCGATTGCTAACAAAAATTATGTGGAATGGGATGCTGAAATCCCCCTTATGGCACCAATAACACCCTTTGTTTGGGCCCCTATCCTAACCTCTACTTCAAAAGTTGTACCAAAATTCATCGGGGAAGGCTCAAAAACACCATCCGAACACCTACAAGATGTGGAAGATGTGTGTTTAGTGCATGGTGTTACCAACCAAAATGTCACGCTAAGGTTGCTCGCAGCGTCTTTCAAAGGAAGAGCACTAGATTGGTATTGCACTTTGGGAGCCAATACTATCGGTACTTGGGATTAGCTCAAAGACCCTTTCTATGAGATTTTCAAATAATAGAGATCGATCTTTGCTATATCACCATTTGGTGACCATAAAGTGGGCCCCTTAGGAGGCCATGACTGACTTTAATGCCTGATTTCACATGACTTGGAACAGGATTTAGCCTGCAATCCGCCCGCCTGCAAATTTGGCATTTATGTTCTATATGAAGTCTCTCAATGTTGACATTTCAGTGATGACCTAGTCCCTTGGTGGGAACACTTTGCGAGGTGCATATAGCATTGTTGTTCAGGCGGAGAATAATTTGATCAATGCCAGAAAGCTACCACCTCGACCCGCTATACTTATATTTCCAGAGTTGTCTATTCTCACCTAGGAGATAACATATACTAGTGTGTCCACTCCTCCCCAATCTATGTATGCATATTTGAGTGTATCACAGAGTGTTGCTTCTACATCTAATTCTTCAAAAGATGAGATGATCAATGTCAAGGAGTTGTTGTAGAGTATCTCAAATGAAATAACTACCATCAACCGGAACTAGTCCATGCCTCCAAAGCCAATTTATCAAAATTATCAAGGCGGAAAATCTTCCTACTAGAAAAATCAGTTCCAAGGAGGCTCATGCACAAATATGTAGACTCAAACAAGTAATTAGATGATGCTAGTTCCTATTCCACTATAGAATGCTCACCCAAGCTCGAGTAGAGAGCTGACAGCGGGGTAAAATAATCTCGCTGATGACATCAATCCTTGGTGCTTCCCCTGCAACGAAGCACATATGCCTTGAAATTTTTTGTGTGACAATCTACAACAAAGAGTGGTGAAAAAATGCAGTCAAGGTGTGGTGTCAAATTTAGGAGGTTATGTATAT
The DNA here is from genome assembly GCA_007258455.2 of Sequoia sempervirens. Classification (NCBI taxonomy): domain Eukaryota; kingdom Viridiplantae; phylum Streptophyta; class Pinopsida; order Cupressales; family Cupressaceae; genus Sequoia; species Sequoia sempervirens. The sequence continues at coordinate 29,463 of VDFB02259832.1, read as the reverse complement.
GCCTCTCCGCAAATGGAAAACATGATACTCACTGGGAAAATGAAAGGAATGTCCTTGGAGCAAGAGACAAACATAGCTCCAGATCACGCGCTCTTCTCATGGATGGAAGAAGAAGAGGCGGTATTTGCAAATGATGCATCCACATCAAAGGCCCCACAAGTGCAGTCCAATTACAACACTCACTCTAAGAGGTGATTCACGAGTGAACCAGTCATCCCGCAACCCAAAAGTGTCTTCAACCAAACTCCTAGTATCTCTGTAGTTGCACATCAATTTTAGTCACGAAGGGAAATCATTATAACAAGGGCTAAGGAACAAAAGCCTTTAAATCTACCGCCATTCAATGTGGTGGAACAATTGAATAAATCCTCTACTAATGTGTCTCTTTGGGATATCTTAGCTATTTCGGAGTAGAAGTCATTGTTGCAGAAGGCCCTATTTGAAGATGCAAGCACCCAGTCAACAGAGTAATCACTCAAGGGAAAGGCCATGGATCCATTACCTCTGGCCAAAGTCCTCACAAATAGTGCAGAGGAAGCCTCTACCGAAGCTAAAGGTAAGCCAAAACTGAAACCCTTTTTCCTAACTCTTATTATGGGTAAGAAATTATTGCACAATTCTATGATTAACTCTGGTGCTAGTACCATAGTCATGCCCAAGCAGATAGTTGAACCCTTAGGACTTAGCTATGAACCTTTAAAAAGAGGGGTTATGTATCTTGATGGGAAAAAGGTTGAAACTGTAGGTGTCATTAAGGACCTCCCCCTGACTCTATTCTCCTGCCCTAACATCACAGTTCCACAAGATACCATGATCATAGTCATTTCCCCCATGTTTGGTCTTTGCTTATCCAAAGAATTCACTTCCAAGATAGGTAGATATCTTTCCTTGGACTAGTCACACTTAATCCTCAAGACCAAGTGTAATCAAAGGAAAATCAGATTGTGTTGTTAGAGGGGTTAGCACAATAACATTAAAATCCCAATGAAATAACAAAGTACAAAGGAAATAATATGAAAACAAAAGAAACAATGTTACCCTAAGTCCTCATCTTCCATGATTGACCTTTGTTACACCTCCTAGCTTGCAGTAAATAAAGATGCCCTCAGATTTCAAATGAGCAACTATGACAAGTGCCTAAGCCCTATGCAAGTGTTGAAGGATTTGCATAAAAGAAAGTGACTTCACAATAAGCTAAATGACAAATGACTGTTAAAATGATAACCCTAAGTTGACAGAAAATAGACATGGACCAGAGAGAGAGAGAGAGAGAGCCAGAGGGGGGCAAAATGAGAACAAAATTGCCATTTTATAAAAACTGCAATTTTGAATGTGTGGCCAGGATGAGAAGATGACAAAAAACCCTAGAATCAATGATCAAGATTGAATGATGTAGTACGAATTAGGGTTAGGTCAAAATTAGGACAAATGATAAGGATGAAGGGCCAAGATTGAATTATAAGATAATTCAATCAAGGGTCGAAATTAAATGAGAAGTCAAAAGTCAAGAATTAAATTGGAAGATAAGGCTGGCACAGACAAAGAGGTTGCTGGAGAAATTAAATAATAAAATTTATTCACTCCAGGTGACCAGTAAATAATTAAATAATAAAGATATTATTTAATTATGGAGGAATGTGACAAAAGGAATCATTTTGAATTAAATGATGATTTAATTCAAAATTCAAGAGAGTGGACCAAATTAAATAAATTAACTTTATTTAATTTAATGAGATAAGAGGTTAATGAATAATTAAATAATTAAAATAATTATTTAATTATAGTGGATAGTGGACAAAAATTAAATAAATAAGAATTTATTTAATTTTAAAAAGAAGGGGACTTAATTAGTGACGTAATTAAATAAATAAAATTTATTTAATTAATCAAGAAGACATAAAATGACAAAGGGAAATTAAATAAATTATGAAATTTATTTAATTAAAGGAAGACATAGATGACAAAGGGAAATTAAATAAATTATGAAATTTATTTAATTAAAGGAAGACATAGATGACAGGGAAATTAAATAAATTATGAAATTTATTTAATCAAAGGAAGACTTAGATAATTAATGACGTATTAGATAAATAAATAATATTTATTTATTTAATAATCAAGGAGGAACAAATGACATGAATTAATTAAATAATTATGAATTATTTAATCAATAGTCGAATGTGGACCAAGGACATAATTAGATAACTTAATTATGCTAGGACGAAGGTGGTAAAAATGAAGCTTGCAGGCCTAGGTCATTTTTAGGTGTCTACACCAAGCATGGAGCTAAAATGAAGATAGTGTCTAAACCTCCACATTTGGAACATGTGGCAGATGAAGCCATGATCAACTTTGAGGTCGTTGATACCTCTATCACCAAAGAGGAAATGTATTGTACTGAGCTACTAGAGGATGAGAAGGTGACCAGAGATCAGATTGATCTAGAAGAGGTCCTCTTGAATGAATATATAGACACTAATCCTTTCAACAACTATCATGCCACCAGATTGGGAACCTATGTCATCTATGATGAAGATCAAGTGATTCCAAAGGTCATGAAGGAATCTGAGATCAGTCAAGCCTCATAGCTATGGACACTACATTTCAATGGAGCGAGATGTAAAGTTGGTGTAGGAGTTGGGATATGTTTGGCATCCCCATCCAATGAAAAGACCCTCAGGTATTTCCGCTTTCAGTTCACCTATTCAAACAACGAAGCTGAATATGAAGGCCTAGTGCAAGGTTCGAGTCTTGTGGAACAGATGGACATTAAGCAAATAATGGTGTTCGAAGACTCAGAGCTAGTGGTCAATCAAGTCTGGGGGCTCTCCACAGCCAAGAATGTCCACATGAGATCCTATAGACATAGAGTGTGGGACTTGATTGAAAGATTTGAAGCCTTCAATATCTAGACAATGCCTAGAGAGAAAAATGTAGATGCAGACTGCATGACAGCAATCAGATCTCAATTTGACCCTGTACCTGACCTAATTCATAACATACACTCTATATGAGTGATTGTCTGAGTGGAAATCCTAGATAATGATTAGATCTGGCAAGTGTTCGAAAGTGATGAACACATTGCCTTATTCATCCAACAATTAGGAGAGTTCATTGAGCAACTCCAACCAAAAATTATCGAGGCCTATGAAGGGAAAATTATTTAGTTAAGGTCCAACAAGCTTCCAAAAGGATTGGTCACTCTCGAAAACCTATCTGAATGTGATGATGCAAGGAATGACAAGAGAAATTTTGTAGCGAACAAAAATGACTATGCTGACCTTCAGGTCACTAACGAAAGAAAGTTCAATGTCAGAAAAGATGTCCCGCAACACAATAAAGAAAGGCTCATTCAATTTTGTGAAAAATATGAAGGAGTAGTTTGGTCATATGATGACCTCAAGGGATATGACCCCAAAATCATCCAACATACTATAGAGCTGACAAAAGGAGAAAAACCTGTCTGCCAGAAATAGAGGCTATTGAATCCAAAGATTGAGGCATTGATGGCTCAGGAGTTGACAAAGCTAATTCAGTCCTGGATCGTCTTCCCAATCAAAGATAACACTTGGGTTCCAACCTAGTTCCTATTTGGAAAAATAATGGAGACATCTGCTAGTGTGTGGATTTTCGGGACCTAAATAGACCATCCCTAAAGGACCACTACCCCTTTCCCTCCATGGAGTCTGTCTTGCAAATAGTGGTTGGCTTAGAAATTTTTTCTCTGCTGGATGACTTCTCTAGTTACAACTAGATTCGGGTAAAAGAGGAAGATCGAAAAAAAACAATGTTCACTACTAAGTGGACAATGTTTTCCTATGCAAAAATGCCCTTCGGTCTCTCAAATGCAGGATCTACCTTCCAACGTGCAATGTATATTTCATTTAGAGAATTGATCAACAAGATTATCTTAATCTACTTAGATGATCTGACCATATTCTCTAAGTCTAAAGATGATCATTTTGATCATCTAGAAATGGTTTTTAAAAGATGCCAGGAGTTTGAGGTATCCCTGAAAAAAGTGTCTTCAGAGTCCTGCAAGGAAAATTCTTGGGGCACCTGGTGTCCAAAGATGGAATTGCAATCGACCTGGAGCGGATGAAGGCAATCAGAGAGCTTCCCCTACTAGTCAACAAGAAAGGATTACAGTCCTTTTTGGGAAAGGTAAATTTTGTGAGCAAATTCATTTATAATTTTGTAGGACTAATTAGACCTATTACCCTAATGCTCAAGAAGGATCAATTATTCAAATGGACAAAAGAGGCTAGAGAAGCCTTTGAGAAAGTTAAGGATGCTATTTCTTCAGCTCCTGTGCTAGTAAACCCATACCTATCAAAGGACTTCATAATATATGTGTTTAGTAGAAAATCCAACATTGCTACTATTTTGACCCTGAAGGATGATGAAGGAAAGGGAGAAAATTTGATAGCATTTCATTCTTGGACCTTAAAGGATTATGAAATGAATTATAAATTTGTTGAAAGGCAAGCATTAACCATTGTTAAGGGGCTCAAGAAGTTCTGACACCTCATATCTTGCAACAAGGTGGTAGTATATGTCATGCATTTGAGTGTGCATGAATACATTATGGAAGGAGAAATCATAGAAAAAAAGGCCAACTAGATTACTAAGATCTTCAAATATGACATTGAGGTTAGACCCACAAAGACCATCTGAGGGAGAGGACTGCATGATTATTTGGTGCATGATCAAGAAATTCCAACTAAAGAGGAACAACCCAAGCTAATCCTAATGAACAAACCCGAGTCCAATGGTTGCTTGTTGGCAGATTGGATGAGATTCATGCAGACCGAGAAATATCCGACGGGCCTCCCTTCTCAGAAAAGGAGATTCTACAAATTGCAGAATAGCGGATATGCGCGCATTGAAGGAGTCCTTTTCAAAAGGAACTTCAATGGCGTCCTCCTACGGTGTGTCACCACAAAACAAACAAAGAAAATTTTAGACATATTCCACAACAGTCTCGTTGGCAGACACTTCTCTGCAAAGACCACCACCATCAAAATTATGTCCTACAAATATTTATGTCCTACACTATTTAATGACTCACACTCTTTGGTTAAGGCATGCAAGGAATGCCTATTCTTCACAAGGAGAAGGAAGAACTCAACAATGCCCCTAAATCCAATAGTTACTTAGGAATCCTTTGTGCAATGGGGCCTTGATTTTATCAGGATGATGAATCCCACCTCCAGTGTTGGACACAAATGGATCCCCATGACTACAAACTACTTTACTAGATGGACCAAGGTCATGCCCCTAAAGAATGCAATGAAGGTGGAGATTGTGAACTTTCTCAAGGAATTGGTAACAAGATTTGGCCCACCGAAGATCATCATCTCTAAAAATGCTAAGGCTTTCTTGGGCTCAAAGGTATGTCAATTTTCACTCAATCATGGCATATTCTTAAGAACATCTTCAAACTACTACCCACAGGGAAATGGCCTAGTTGAGTCGATGAATACAAATTGAGTTCAACTCATTAAAAGAATCGGGTCAGAGCATCAAAAGGAGTGGCATAAGAACCTTTGGGTAACGCTCTGGGTAGACCGGATAACTCCTAAGCAAGTCCTTAAGACTTCACCATATGAGTTGGTATACGGGAAGGAAGTGCAATTTCCCATCTCCATGGAAATTCCCGCACTACAACTACTCAAATATTTAGAGGTTGAATAGAATGGAGCCATGGAGGTCTGGTTGGCCGAGTTGTTGGAGGCGTAGGAGAAAAGAGAAAAATCCTTGATAGCCATGAATAATTTCCAATAGGTGGTTAAAAGTTGGTTAGACAAGAAGACCTTAAACTAGGGTCTTAAATGTGGAGACCTAGTGCTAAAATTCAATGAAAGGGCTGCAAAGTCTGGCGTACACAGAAAGTTTGATAGCCTGTGGGAAGGCCCTTTTTGCATTATCCAATGCAAGTAGCATAACACATTTGAACTAGAAAACATGGAAAAATAAGCATTAGGGATTCTAGTTAACGAAATCCACCTCAAATTGTTCAATTAAGCTTCAATAATCATTTTTCCAGTGTAGATATGTAATTATGTAAATTTCCTTTGAGTTTTATGTTATTGTTCGGTGGTCTTTCAATGGAACCCATTATGTAGAAGTTGAAAATGGAACCCATTATGAAAAAGTTGAAAATGGAACCCATAATGCAGAAGCAGAGAAAGCAAAAGAGACAAAAAATTGATTAAATGGTTGTATATTCATTATATGGTATTATATACTTTGGTATTACAATTTCAAAATGAATTTCAGGCCATACTTTTTGAAGTATATATATATATACTATGCAGTTTTTCAAGTATGTATTAAAATCCTTTAAGGCATATATACAAAAAATAGGAAAAGGGAGTTCATTCTTCAAGCAGGAGCATCAATAGGAACAACAATGGTATTTGGAATAACTTCATTAGTAGGATCATTAACAACAACAATGGTAAGCGGCGGAGGATACACCAGGTTTCTGAAATCAGTGTACCACTCCACACTGTAGAACAACACCACATTGTAGCAGCGTAGTAGGAAGTGGCAGACACAAGTAACTCTTTGGCGGTGCTCTTCATGCGTCAAAATGTGGAATCCGCTCAAGAACGGAACCCACGACACCACAACATCTTCTTCAATATGTTTACAGAGGTCGCTCGTCGTAGGAAGACCAAGGCCATACACCACATTTTCCACAACTTCTCCAAGGCCACTAAGGTAGCTCTTCGGAAGATTTCCAATGTGATTCATAGGATCATTAGCTTGGGTACATGTATATCAAGCAGAGAAGAAACAAAATGGGAGAAAATGTCAGTATTAACCTTATACTTATCCTCATACTCTATGCAATCCCTCCCCAGTATCCACTTCATTGCTATAATTGCCAAGAATGCTTATTCTTCGTCATACGTTTAAGATGCCTGTTAGAAATTTCACCTAAAAAGGCTGTTTGCAACTTATTGCTAGTGAGCCCAATTGGAGTATTCATTGCACCTATCTTTACCCAACTACCAAATGCTAATTCTTCCCAATTACCAAAGTGCAATTCTGCTATTGTCTTAGGGTCTATTTATAGAAATAGCTGAGGTACATGTGTGCGATAAGCATGATGTTGATCGAGTATTAATGCTGAAATCCCATCAAAATCTAACTCGAAATTCCCACCAAGAGAAAACTTGAGAATCCCACCTAGTTGTGTTTGTTGCATAAGAATTGTTGCATGCGGAGTTAAGGAGTAATTAATTAGCTAAAACTGGTGGCAGTCCCAAGTGATCGTATGCATGGTCAAGTGCTAATGTGTCATGCTATGGGAATTTTTATTTCTCCAAGGATGAACTCAATCTTTTTATGTAATCATTACACTTTTGGCTTAATCATTCATTTTAGGTTATTAATTGCAAAGCATACGAAAGGTTTTGTATGCCTTCAATAGCCAGCTCAATTTCCCAGGAAATCACACCATAGGACATAATGACTAATCGCCATTATGAATTAATGTCTTTTTGAAAAGGCAAAAAAAATCATTTCACATGAAAAAGGCAGTTGGCAGTACATGCTGAATTTATTGCAAAAAGGAAACTATTGTCTACAACTCCAAGTCGAGAAAATACTAAGTGTTGCATGAGAAGGAATGACACCATGAAAATATTTCTAAGTATGCTATTCATCACTAAGAGCTTTGAGTGCAGAATTTGTCGAGGAACCCAAGTGGATTGTAGAAAGTTTGAACATTGCTAAGGTTTACAAATTCTTGGAAAGGCCCAAAATCTTCAGATTGAAGCACAAGGAGAAGTGACCCAAAGCTTATTTGATGCCATGCATGTGAGACCAATAGCCAACATTTTTGATAACATCTCTTATGCTTCGCCTAGGATGTCAAAGAAGCCAAAGTGGGTCCGCACGCGGGCCGTCGACAAGAAGGCTCACATGGACCAGACCTTGATAACAAAAGAATGAGATAACATTCATGACCCCATCCTTAAAACCAACCCTAAGAGTTTGAGGGAAGTAGCCTGTGAGAGAATGAAACAATCCACTAGCCAACAGTCTTTGGCATACAAGCTATGGTTCTATGATCTCCCACAGTACATGGTTCCTTTTGTGCATTACTGCCCATAACTAGTCCACAAATGCATGCAACATTTTAACCCAGATACTGACACTTTTCAAGGTTGGGAATTGAGGGTTGTGATCAGTGTGGAGGCTATAAGGGATATGCTATGCATCCCTCCCAGAAAGGGCTATTGAGTAGAAAATATGGAGACATTGACTCCAGAAAAGGGGGAAGAGTTCTAGCAGACCAGAGATCTCACTTTGAGCTTTTATAACCAATAAACCAAAAGGCCTAAAGAATATTTTACAAAGTCGCCACAGATTCCGGTTGCACACATTGCTTTTAGCCCAGACTTGCAGGAGGCCTTCTCTATGATGGCTTGTATTTGCGGAATGGATGACGACAAGTACATGCAAGAGTTTCAAATGGGTCTAGGTTTTCAGTTGAGGAGACAACTTTCTTTACTCTAGTATGACTTCATGGAAGTCATCATTCGGGAAATTCTGAGCCAGATCAAAGCATACAACACACAACATAAATTCAGGTTTTCTTCTCTCCTCGCTCATATGTTTTTGTACCAGAACCCTGACTTCTTTGGAAAACGTATGGGTTTGGCTATTTTTGATGAACATGGAGTAAGAAGGCCAGTTTCTATGTGGACTCCCCTCCTCTTTGCAACTTATGATTACTATGCATTTTCAGAGTGCTTCTTGACTTCAATTTTGCAAGATTTTAGTGAAGATGGCAAGCTTTATTGAATTTCTACCGATCAAACAAGGTGGATGTGGAGTTTCCATCCTCCTTGTGATTGGTTTCTCGGGGACGATTTCACATTTTTTAGACTGCATGGCTTTATCAAGGAGCCATTCCAACTCTTGGCATGCGTCACAGACAAAGTGTTGACCCTCAAAGTGTTTTAGCAACTGTCGATTATCGACAACAACTTTTGTAGAGGAAAGATACAGAAAGTGTTTTTCTTCTGCCCTTTGAGTTTTAAAATAGTGGTAATGGAAATAAAGCAGACACATAATCTGCTAGAAACAAAGTTGGCTCATCCGGGGCTGGTATTAATTTGTGACAAGTGGCAATATAACCCTGAAAATGACTTAGTGGACCTAAAAGGTAAGGTGACTCATAGCTCCCAACCTTACTGGGAAAATTGGCAGAATCCGCAGTCATAACAGGATGACCTATTTGTGGACCTAGCCTATATTCCTACTAAAGATAGGAGGTTGTCGTAGCTCTCTTTCTATTTTCCTTTGGAAAAGCCTAATGAGAAGTTCCAAATGGGGGTTACTCTTCACAATGAATTGGTCAAGCATTGGCAGTGGAGTTAGGAAAAAATTGCAGCCTTTTGGATTTATCGTCAGGAAACCCAATGCCTTGATGCCTTGTTCCAAGAGGTAGACAAGGATGAAAGATTCGATACTCTGAGGGCATGATGATATTGATGCAAGTGATGATAAGTATGTAGATCTAGAGGAAGCTAGAAAATATATAGAGAAGGGAAAGGAGGTAAAATGGGCCCAAGCGCAAAAGAAATAAAAGGTGAGAGAGAAATTCAACAAGACTTCACTAAAAGTGCGTCGAACTGCATCACGTTCGAAGGCCTCATTACCATGCACATGGATTGTGAAAAGATCTAGGGTAAACCAACAACTTTCAGAGGTCATAGAGGTGGACAATTCTCCACCCGATAAGAGGTAGTTCTCAAATGCAACTTCCAAAGAAGGCTCATAGGAGCCTACAATGAGCCAAGGATCATAGTCCTCCATGCCTCGGGTATCTTTCTCTCCCCCTCTTCTCACTACATAATATTTGGTTACTCCTACTACCTCTACTGTATCCGCACCCCCAATTACTTCGAGTGTCAGCCTTTCTTTTTCCGCTTCTGCTTCCACAATTTTGAGAGGTTTCTCCCAATTCTCCCAAATTGAACATGGAACTTTTAATCCCCCATGGTCTATCCCACCATTTGTCACAACCCAGTCCAGATCTACCATTTCTACTCCTTTTACTCCCACCATGTCGGCTCTGACTATGCTTGCCCAACAAATGGACTCTACTACATCTCCGCTACCACCACTGCTCCCCATGAGTCCTTCCATCGCTTCACTGACTGGGCCTTGGTATAAAATTCCCTCATTCTCCCCATTAATGGTCTCTTTGCTAAAAAAGATATCAGTCGGGACCACTACTCTCTCTTTCCATTTTTCTCTTCCTCCTAGTGCACCCTTTGCTGGTGAATTGATTAAATCACCAACAAAATTTATGTCGAAGGGCAAAAAATCAAGAGCAACACGGGTTCTCAGAGTCCAGAAGAGGAAAGAAAAAGATGCTACAAAGCTAGCCGAGCCATGCATGTAGACCCTTTTTAATGAAGCTCAGTAGTCATTGCATTTCACAACTGTGCATCCGAACACCACCAAGTTGCAAGGAGAGATACAACCCGAGGACTATATAATGCATGCTGTAGGAATTGATATGCATGTGGTCGGGTCACAAGATAAAGTTGAGCTGATGGAGGAAACCCAACGAGTTGTGACTACTGACTTCCTCAAGTATAGTCACCAACTGAAGAAGGAGGACAAGATACAAAATTTCAAGGAAAGGATGGAGGTCTTGCTGAAGAAAGAAAAGGCAAGGGAAGCTGAAATTACATGAATATCTCAGCAAGTGCAGGTGGAAAGTGTCAAACTTTGGGTGAAACTTACAAAGTTCCAGTCCATAGATCCCAACCTAGTCGCTGAGCTACAATAGAAAAATTAGCAGTTACAAGACTAGTTGGTGTAGGCAGAAGGAGAAGTGCAACAAAAAATTGAAGAGCTTCAACATGAGTGAATTCAATTGGAGTAGGAAATGCAATATAAGGATCAAGAGCTCTAAAACAAATAAGCTCAATTTGAGAGAGATCCAAGAAGTAAGGCTTTCCTTGGAAAAAGAATCCACAACTAGAGGCCAAGCTGAAGAACAATTGCTCGCTGAGTTAGGGACTCTACAGGAATGACTCTCTGTGGTGGAAAAAAGAATTGAGGAGCTAACACAAGATGTCGGGTCGAAGGAGATTGAAATCGATGCTTTGAAGAATCCTCCCCAACCCCTTGCTACTTAGTCAGATCTCCTTTTAGTAGCCTAACAAATATACATTTCCTACTGGGAAAAAGTCAAGACTTTGTTTGAATCTTTAGCCAACGCTACAATTCATGGTAGAAGTGGTAGGTTTGAGCAGGGAGGTACATGGAACAATAGAGAAATTCCCATAGTTCATAGCAGAGAAGGTGCATGAGGTGGAGAAATTGCTAGACAAGCTATACATGGTGGCAAATGAGGACCTGGTGAACATAGGGATTGAAGACTGAAGGTTAGTTTCCAAGATAGCAAAATAATTCATCTATTGCCACATGGTCATCCTTCATGCCAACAATTGCTTGACAACAGTAGGTCAAACTATGAATAGTATACAAGAAAAATTCTCCCAACTGACTCAGATGGGCTTCCCCTCCTTGTTTGTTTCTGATGATTTGGTGGCCAAAATAGAGCATATCACAGCAAAAATCAAGGAGAATCAGTAGGACTTATCCACCTTTTAGCATTTCAGTCAACCCCCTATTGCTCAGAATATTGAATGCATCACCCATCAAATAGTGTGACTGCTCTTTCAGTTTGAGTCCGAGATCAAGATATCCATGAAGCTTCCCTTCAAAGAAGTGATCGATCTGCATGAGGCGCAAGAGAATCTGCACGCCATATTGATACCATCTGAGGCCGACTGGCTGCCTCTATAGACCATGCTCTCAAAGCTCTAACTCCATTGCTCAATGGACAAGGCTATGGTCCTTGAACAAGAAATTTTGGGTTCCCATTCTGCAGGTGAAATGCCCCTAATAGTTGCCAAAAGCTATGGATTGAAAATCCCTTGAGCTCCCTTCGAGTTGATAGCATTGTTTTTCTTAGCCTCGGCTCGTGCCTTATATGCTTATATATCTCTAGGCCCCTGTTGAAGAGTTTCACCCACTGCTTCCATGTGTCCACCTTGCGCTCCTTGCAAATATTTCTTCCCTTTCTTTTCTATCAAGCCCCGCCGTGTCTCCACATGTTAGTGACGTAGGCCATTGTGACCTTGCTCCCCTTGCCTCTCTACTGAGCTCTACCCACATGCCACATAGCATTATTTTGCGAGCACCTTTTGGTGGAATCCACAGTCAATGCTCGAGATGAAGACTTCTCCATGTGTCTTCTCCATGGGGAGTTTCATTGTAAGAAAGGGAAGAATTAACAATGAATCCCACCCTATCACCATGTGTCCTAACCAACTCTGTGGGGGAGTGACACATGGCTGCACAAGGATTTTGCTGCTTCCACACTAGGACCATAGTCATCATTCACAGGGGATGCATCTGGTTCGAAGGTGACTACATTCCATGTCAGGGAATCTTTTCTATTGCAACGACCATGGACAATCATTGTGATGGACATCATTGCTAGTGCCAGGGGATCTTTTCTGTTATTGGCTCTCAAGTGGTGGGATGCTTCTCTATATATGCTGCTTTAGTTCTTCGAAAAAGGGTTCCGGTTTAGAGTTCAGAGAATATAGAGAAAATTGTGAAAAGACACCAGGCCTTTGTATTATTTTTAGATTATTGTATTAAGATTCACAGATTGTGTTATTGTCGTTCGACCTTTCTGTTTCTTAGCTAACTGACAAAGCATTATACTGTGCTGCTATTGTACTAAGTAGTTTATTTACAAAACTTCTATAATTTCAATATAATTTTGTTGATTCAGACCATGTCTTGGACTCTTTTTTTCAGTAAATGTGTATGGAAGTTATTTTATGTCATTTGATAAACTTCTTAGGCTTTTCATCTATGTTTTATGTTATTTCGGGACATGCCGATTGATGAACAAGCCCTTAAATCCCATCTAAAAGGAAGGTTTACCATGCCCACACCTACATCTTGGCGCATCGCCTTAGGTGAGATCTTTATTTTATATATCTGCTTCCTTTTCCCATTCCAAACCCCCAAATACAGAAGAAGCCCGATTCTTTAAAAACCCAGAGGTTACTCAGTTTAGCGCAATTGGTCCCACCATTAACTGAGTTTCCCATAAGGTTGTTGCTTGGAATTTTTAGGCATCAACAATTATCATACTATCCAAACATTAACCATATGGGTTAGAGATCTCGAATGTAATGCAACTACCCGAAGGGGAAAAGTAACAATCCAAGGAGCACCACCCCCAATTAAAACCACAAGTAAACCGTCAAATGATTATAGCATTATGGATCAGCTCAAGAAAAATCTAGCCTTAATCTCCATACTAGAGCTCCTAAAACTATCACCAACACATAAAGAGATATTGGAGAAATCCCTTACTGAAACAATAGTCCCAAACAAGTTTGATGCAGATCTATTTCAAGCCATGGTTGGAAATATCGCATCCACCCATCATATAGTCTTCTCTAAGAAATACCTTCCATAAAAATCTTTCCACAACCAAGCTCTTTATTCAGAGCTAGGTGTCCATAAACATAAATTCAAGAAGGTGCTTATAGATAACGGTGTAAGCCTAAATATGTGTACCTTCAAATTTGTAAAACAACTAGGATACTTTTATGATGTCATAGATAAGAACATGACCATCACCACCAAAGCATATGATGACATGGAGTGCAATTTAGAAGGGACAATCAAGCTACCTATTCAGATAGGACCAATGATAATAGAAACTACTTATCAAGTACTAGATCTCGAGCTTCCATACAACCTTCTTTTAGGTCAACCATTGATACATGCTTTGAAAGAAGTACCATCTACATTCCATCTATGTCTAAAGTTTCCTCATGACAATAAGGATATTACCATATATGTTGACCCTGAACCTTTCCATTACTGTGCTAAATTGGAGGACAAGTATAGAAAAGTCCAAAAAATACCCAACAATGATATATCTTTTCACTTCTTTTCATACATTGACCCAACATCTCTAGCTTCGTCCTCCACTACACCATCACCAACTGAGGTACCTAAATCTGATACAAAGATCCAAGTACTTGACAAGGGTAATGGAAACTATCATTTCAATCAAGCCTTTTGCATTGGAATGCTTCCCCAAACACCAAAGGTCTATGGAGACCCAAAGGAGATCAAACATGTTCAAACAATAACAATGATAGTCAAACCCATGACCTTTACCAAGTGGGGAGATATGAAAGATGAGGAAATATTCAAAGAGGACCTCTCGTCAATGATCTATAAAGAATAAAAAGAAGAACTAGAATAGCTACAACCCCTTCCCATTGATCTTAGCAATAAAGGGTATCAGATGGCTAAAGAAATGGGACACACTGGAAAAGGTGACCTTGGGTGATACAAATGAGGTAGATGGTAACCTATTATAGTGGAACAAAGAAAGAAGTATTAAAAGGCACAAGACAACTAAGAGGGGGGTGAATCAATTGTCACAAAAATTAAACTCAAAACTTCAAAACTTATCAATTCCACAACCACACTATTTTGTTATTAAGTATGAACATGAAACACAAATAACAGAAAGTAAAATCAACACAATGAACACCAAATTTTTATGTGGAAAACCCAATGAGGGAAAAACCATGGTGAGGATTAACTCACAATATAAAGTAGTTCCAAAACCAAATGCATAAGGCTCACTGCCAAGGACTCACTGCCCTGAAAGGACTCACTATCTAGATACAAAAGCTCATTGCTTACAAGGAGTCTCACTACCTACAGAAAGATTCACAAAACAAAATTGGGCTTCACAGCCAAAACAAACTAAAAATAGTGCACCTAACAAGTGTTGATATATTTCCAGTGATGCTCAATAGACAAACTTAACACACTTCATCATTTTCGCTCTTCTTCAACTTCGCATTCACAACTACCTCATCGATCACACATATACACACACTTTTTAATCTTCAACTCTGTCTAGTATATATACTCGATTCATCCGCAAGCATCAATTAGGTTGGCCTAATTAGATGCATTTCCTTGCTTACCAAAAATACCATCCTGTCAGCTTTGAAAGTATTCACAAAATCTTCCCAAATGGAAATTCAAATGCTTAATATGCTACATCATGTTGGCATGGACCTAAGATAGGTCACACCTATATTTGCATAACAAAATTAATTCACCATATCACGACTAATCCAAGAAGTCAGCTAGAAATAGACTTCATTGAAAAAAGTAATCAATAGAATAATGCCAATATGTCGTACGAGCATACAAGCATGATAAATTTTGAACATGCATGCCTTCAACAACCATAAACAATTTTCCAAAACTGCAAGCAACAACTATCAATTGCGGAGGATTGCAAACTAGAATACAAGAGTGTGTAGCTTGAGTACTGATTCAAATACCAGACCAAAATACCAGGTCAAGCAGTGACTTAGACTTGCAATCACAACATGGTGACATCAATGACAACACAAAACTGTAGAGATGGACATGCTTCTTCATTCTTCCAACAATCTCCCCCTTTGTCATTGATGGAAAGATGTGCCAAAATTTTCAAAACACAACATTCTCCTTGCTAACATGACTCTCTCCCCATAACTTTATACTCTAACTCTCTCCCCCTTTGACATCAATGGAAAAGAGTGACCAAAAAGGTAGGATATAAACATATATGATGACTTTGTATATACACAATAATTTCCATTTCAAACATTCAGACAAGAATGACACTTTTTACATGAAATATTTTCTTATACCTCTCTCTTAAGATTGGAAGAAATATTTTCCAGGAAACTATAGCCAAATTCATTCTTGAACTCATACCTTCCAACAAAGATAATTGTGTAAAGGAGGATATCTGATAAGAAGATAGACACAATCACTCACAATTTTTAGCATTAAAGAGGATTCTAGAGAGATGATCTAACTAGACCTCAACAACTTCCGTAACCAACCATAAGGTTCTAACCATATCTTCTATTTTCCTTTGAGTAGTCAACAATTCTACCTACAGTTCTCCAACTCTTATTTTATGTTTTCCATCCCTTTCTTTGAAAAAATCAAAAGTCTTTCCAATACTAGTCATCTTAGCTTCAATAGCTTTAATTCTACTTCTAAAATTATCAAAAACTATCGGCCACCAGAGACAATATATGTAAATGTAAGATATTTCTTTGATGCTTTCTTTGTCTCATTCATATGTTTAGATAGTACTTGCTTTGCTTTCTTACACCTTCTTTCAAGTATAGCTTTAAATTTATGTCCTTCAGTTCCTTCCAGAAATGTTCTCTCTTCAACAATATCTACAAGATCATCTGGTAAAGAATCTAACACTTCTAAAATTGAAATACCTTTATTCAACACATCATCAATTTTAAGTTTCTCAATCGGAGAGCACGCATTCCACATTTCACCAAGCTTCTTCATCTCACCCTTATCTAGTACTGTATATCTTCTGTATCAGATCTAGACAAAAATTCTTCTTCATTCTTCTCTTCTAGGACACCTATTACAATAGTTTTCCTCTTTTTCAGTTCCAGAGGAGACTCACCAATGATAACTTCCAACTCTCTCTTACCGGAGGATGAACCCACTTCAAACTAACTCGGTATTGACATATTGGAGCATAGATTTGTTCTTAAGGATGTGAAATATGATCTACACACACTTACATTATCCACCAACGATTCCAAGTATCTGTAGACTTGTTTCCCAATAGGAATACCAAATTCCCACACTACATTTTCTCTTCCCGGTAGGGAGTTCAAAAAGTAAAAGGCCAAGCACACAAGCAAAGATCCAAACCGAAAGGGATAACCCTCAACCATCGACATTCGAGAATTCTCATTTATATTTTCAAGTAATAGGCTACACAAATCAAACTGCCTATTTTCCTTAACCATCATATGTGCAATATATACAACAATAGCCGATGTCGAGCCTTCACAATTTCTGAAATAGATTTTATAGGAAATTCCATATGCAACATACCTTATAGTTGAATATGCAAGAGTGTTTATCAATAGAGCTTGAGGGTCTTTATTAATTCCAGTAAGTTCCTCCACATCTTTGTATTTCATGGTTTTCTTTCTAGGGAGATCCCCAATACTGCATAAGCCAGTAATTGCTTTGATCGCTTCCTTCATGATTAGGTAGGGTTTGTCCAATACAATGCTATTGTTCTTGAAATGACTCAACAAGAACAAGATGAAATCTTTATCAACAAACCACAAAAATTCTCTCCATAAATCCATACCTAGGGTTTTTATGCTCTGTAATTCATTTTCCTTCAGCCCTAGTTCCATTTATTTTATCTTCCTATGATCAAATTATTCCAATTCAACTCCTTTCATCTTTAGTGGAATTCCACCACTTGATCCTCTATCCATTTTTGTGCTTAACTTTCTTGAATTCGTTAATGTTCAATCAAGACTTCTCCTTTTCCTTTGTAGACTAAATAATAATTCCTGAGAATCTGTAATGATTTCTTCAAATTGCTTCAGAAATGCCTCAGATTGCTTCATGACACCTTTCAGACTCTTCAAATGCTCAACTAATCACAAGGATTCCAAATTTTATCTTATACACCATCAATTTTCCCTAAAATGTATTAAATACGACAGACATCAAAAAGCTGATAAAAACATTCTTCTCAACATAGAAAACCCTAATTCGATCCACAAATTATCATGTCAACATGTTTTCTTCTGGTTCCTTTTCCAAAACCTTTGATTATTCATTCTTCACATTCCATCCTCATGCCAACCTTTGACATGCCATTCATCTAGGAGGGTTTTATAATTTTCTGATAATGCTCCCCCTAAGACCATGCTAGGACTAATTCCTGGAGGAATTTTCCATACTGGATGAGGGAAAAAACACATCAATAGTTTCAGATTCTTCTTCCTCTTTCTTCTTCCATACCTTATTCATCTCTTGCTTCATCTCTTCTTTGTTGATCTTCTTTACCGGTTCATTCTTCTCTACTAGAGTAGATTGTTGTCCCTTCTTACTTCTGCAAACCTTTGAGATAGGTCCAAGTTTGTTACAATTATAGCAGACAACACTTTTTTGATTAGTTTGACCTCCATTACTTCTTGATCTACATTGATTTACTTTATGTCCAAATTTGTTACAGGTGTAGCAGTAGCTATTAAAGGATTGATTCATTCTACCTCCATTAAACCTGTTCATCATCACTTGAATGATCATTCTCACCTGAGATCTGCATTCAGTAGCTTTATGTCCAACCTTCTTACACAAAAAACATTGTCCAAAGAAAGAACCAGGAAACCGATTCATCCTGCTCCTGCATTATGTTGCCTTGCGACCATATTTATTACAGGAAAAACAAATACCATTGAAAGAGTAGGCCGTCTCCTTGAAAACTTCCTATTCTACTTCCCTTTATCCTGAGTCATTTGATTATCCTTATAACTTTCACCTAGATCAATTCCCAAGCCACCTTTGTCTTTACTTGGTTTCTGTCCTGCAAGTAGTTCTCCAAGTTTATTAGAGCTAGATCTAAAATTATTCTCACAAAGTTTTGCCTTCTCCAGTTCTACTCTCAAGTTTACTATCTCTTGTTCAAGTCTAAAGCATTCATCAGACTTATTCCATACCATTGTATTCAAACATTCTTCAATTCTCTTCTTTTCTTCTACAAGAACTTTTAGTCCAATTATCTCTTGTTTTAGCTGCTCACTCACTTGTCTGTGTCTTTCCTTGAATTTTTTTAATTGTTTCTTCAGCTTCCGGACACATTCATTCACATCATCAATATTTTCTTTTAGATCTCTGTTTTCATTTTCAACTTTGTCAAGATCCTCAAGTGTAGTCCAGAGTTCTTTATCATCCATTTTAACAACCTTCAAGATCTACCTCAAGCAATTAAGCTCCAAAACAAGAAACGAAAGCTCTGATACTAATTGTTAAAAGGCATAGGATAACTGATAGGGGGTGAATCTATTGTCACAAAAATTCAAACTCAAAACTTCAACACTTATCAATTCCACAACCACACTATTTTGTTATTGAGTATGAACATGAAACACAAATAACAAAAAGTAAAATCAACACAATGAACACCAGATTTTTACGTGGAAAATCCAATGAGGGAAAAACCACAGTGAGGATTAACTCATAATATAAAGTAGTTCCAAAACCAAATATATAAGACTCACTACCCTGAAAGGACTCACTGTCTGGATACAAAAGCTCACTGCTTACAAGGAGGCTCATTGCCTACAAAAAGTTTCACAAAACAAAATTGGGCTTCACAGCCAAAATGAACTAAAAATAGTGTACCTAACAAGTGCTGATACAGTTCCAGTGATGCTCCATAGATAGACTTAACACACTTCATCATTTTCGCTCTTCTTCAACTTCACATTCACAACTACCTCATCGATCACACACATACACAAAAATTTTAGTCTTCAACCTTGTCCAGTATATATACTCGATTCATTTGCAAGCATCAATTAGGTCGGCCTAATTAGATGCATTTCCTTACTTCCCAAAAATACCAACCTGTCGGCTTCAAGTATTCACAAAATATTCCAAATGGAAATTCAATGCTTAATATGCTACATCATGTTGGCATGGACCTAAGATAGGTCACACATATATTCGCATGACAAAATTAATTCACCATATCACAACTAATCCAAGAATTCAGCTAGAAATAGACTTCATTGCAAAAAGTAATCAACAAAATAATGCCAATATGTTGTACGAGCACCAGAGCATGAAAAATTCTAAACATACATGCCTTCAACAACCATAAATAGTTTCCCAAAACCGCAAGCAACAACTATCAACTGCGGAGGATTGCAAACTAGAATACTGGAGTGTGTAGCTTGAATACCGGTTCAAATACCAGACCAAAATACCAAATCAAGCAGTGACTTAGACTTGCACTCACAACATGGTGACATTAATGACAACACAAAACTATAGAGATGGCCATTTTTCTTCATTCTTCCAAGAAGAAGAACATTGGAGTAGGCTATGGTTTGATAGATGTGGTTACTCCAAACAATGGATATACCTCTTTGGAGAAAGGAGCTCCTTCTAATGGTGTTAAAACATTGGATACCTACCAAATTAAAAATAATTATTTACCAATCGAGGACCTATTTGAGAGCTTTAGCATAAGTATAGTCCCTACCCAACCTAGCAAACCTATGCTTAAAGATTGTACTTATGAAATATACTCTAACGAGTATGAATGGGATTCCCTCGCTTCTAGAGATGATGACCTAGATACCTAATGGTAAAATGATGCCAAAGGTATATTGAACATTTCGACAACTTTTGTAAGCTTTACAAATAATGATTATAGCCCACCCCTCTGCTACCCATAGTTGATAGATTGGGACCAACAACATCATATGCCGTTTTAGACACATTCCAGAATGATGAAGCTATTGTAGAGTTTATGGCACTTCAAACCGATATACCATCAGGAGATCATAAAGCAAGGTTTGTCATGGAACTTGAATAGGGAGCATATTTTGGAGGGGAGATTGTGTCCCCTAGACACAAAATTGAAGAGGACAATGTAAAAATCAAAAGGATATCTCCTAGGGAAGACCACGCCTGAAAAGAGAAAAATAAAGAACAAATATAAGGGTGAAAACCTCTTTGAGGCACCTGAAGATGAAGGATTCAATCTCCCCATTTATAAATATCAAGAGAAGTCGACACTCCTAGTTGAAGAATCTAAACCTATCAATGTGGGCACAACAAAACACCCAAAATCACATATCATACAACATCACTTACTCCTGAAGAAAAGGTTAACTTCTTAGCATTTATCAATGAAAGGAAAATAAACTTCGCATGGACATATGCAAACATGCTAGGGCTAGATCCAACATTGGTTGTACACCACCTAGCCATATTTCCTAGAGCTAAACCCATCAAGCAAAAGCTACAAAAGATGCATCCATAAATAAAAATTTTGGTACATGTAGAATTGCAGAAACTGCTAGATGTAGGCTTTATCAGACCAATTGATTATGTTGAATGGGTGTCGAATCTAGTACTAGTATCAAATCCCACAAGGGGAATAAGATTCTACACGGACTTCTGAGATCTATCAATGATAACAAGTTTCCACAATCCATATTGATAGTTGCTTAATAGATTTCTGGATTCGATTGTGTGCTTATTTTTGCATCACAAGGCTTGCCCAAAAGATGACTTCCCTCTTCCTAACATAGAAATGATTATAGATCTAACTGTATGAAATGGAATGTTATCACTAATGGATGGATTCTATAGATATAATCAGATTAAGATATCCCTTGATGATCAACATAAAATAACATTCACTTGTGCATGGGGGACCTTCTGTTGGAATGCCATGCTATTCGGTCTAAAGAATGCAGTGGTAGCCTATCAACGAGTAATGACTACAATATTTCATGATATGTTGTATAAAACTATGGAAGATTATGTGGATGGAATACTAGCAAAGTCAATCAAAAGAGAAGACCATTTGACCAACCTAGCAAAATTGTTTGACAGGCTCGAACAATACAACTTGAGGCTCAATCCAAAAAAATGTGTATTTGGAGTAACGTCTAGAAAATTTCTAGGGTACATAGTATTAAGAAAGGGCATCGAAGTATATCCTACAAAGGTAAAAGCCATATTAGAAATTCCTCCTCCGAATACATTGAAGTAGCTAAGAATTCTACAAGGGAAACTATAGTACATCACGCGATTCATTGCATAATTGACAGACAAGTGTCCGTTCACCCATTTGATACACAAAGAAATCACAGTCAAATGGGATGGCAGATATGATCAAGTGTTCTAGCAAGTCAAGGAGTATCTACTCACTCCTCCAGTATTAATGCCACCTATTCTAGATAAAGAAATTATCCTCTATGTCTCTATAACACAAGTAGTATTAGGAGCTCTCCTAGCACAACTATATGACAATAATAAGGAAAGAGCGATCTACTACATTAGCCAAACAATGGTGGGCTATGAATTGGACTATTTTTCCCATAGAAAGAGCATGCCTATCTATTTTATTTTGTGTCATAGAAGTTGAGAAACTACATCTTGAACAGACAAGTAAAGCTGATCTCAAAAGTAGATCCACTAAAGTATCTATTGGCAAAAGCAATTTTAATAGGAAAAATTGCTAAATGGGTAATGATACTGAGTGAGTTTGACATAGAGTACATAGACAAGAAATCTATCAAAGGATAGATCATAGCAGATCAACTAGAAGAAGCACCAATCAAAGATGACCATTCACTAATAGTAGAGTTCCTAGATGAAAGCATATTGCTAACAAAATAGACAAGCCGTTGGACCTTGTACTTTGATGGGTCCCACACTCAACACAGATTAGGAGCAAGCATCTTATTCCTCACACCACAGGGAGATAATATACCCAAGGCTTACAAAATTGCTTTCTTGTGTACAAATAACATCTCAAAATATGAAACACTAATCACAATACTCAAAATGCCCATAAAATGGAGGATAAAAGAGCTACAAGTTTATGGAGACTCTCAACTAGTAATCAGGCAAGTAAATGATGAGTATCAAATAAAGGATGAAAATTTGATGTCGTATAAAAGAATGGTGGAAAATTTCAAACAATATTTTATCATCATCACCTTTGAATAGGTTCCCCAAATCAACAACAAAGCAGCCAATGCTATGGCAACGATAGGTTAACTTCTCAATATTCCACAAAACATTCTAAAGTATGAATTCCTTGTGGAGAAACTGCTCATATTGACATTTGATATCCTAGAATCAGAATTGGTTTGTGATGTTGTTGGTCCTAACTCACCGTGGTACCAAGATACATTTGACTACATCCAACATGGTATCATACCTCCTAACTTGACAACAACCCAAAAGAAAAGCTTTGCCTGTAGGACTTCCCGATTCATAATTCTAGGAGACACCCTATATCATCAAAGTTTAGATGGTATGTTACTTCAATGTCTTAATGCAGAAGAAGTGAAAACTACCCTATAAGAGGTACATGAAGGAATTTGTGGGTCCCACTCTAGTGGACCTAACCTAGTACAAAAATTGCTAAGAATAGGATACTATTGGCCATCCATGGAACACAAATTCATTTAGTACTCTAGAAGATGTCGTCAGTGTCAACAACATAGTGACCTTGTTCATGCACCAATATAGGAGCTGAGACCTATCACAACACCATGGCATTTTTTGTAGTTGGGATTAGACTTGGTAGGTAAAATATCTCCCAATTCATCTAATGGACACAAGCTCATTATCAATGCAACTAAATACTTCATTAAATGGATAGAAGCAATTCCATTAACATACATCATAGGGAAACAAATATCTAAGCTCATCTTGAATTATTTGATTTGTCGATATGGAATTCCCAAAACCATCATAATGAACAATGGAATCCCATTCAAGAACCAAGATGTCCATGAACTTTTCTCTAAGTTTGCTATCCAACACAAATTCTCAATGCCCTACTATCCCCAAGGAAACGGTCAGGTTGAAGTGTCCAACAAACCATCCTAAAATTATTGAAAAAGATTGTTAATGACATCAGCCATAATTGGAATTTACAACTAAACCCAGCCTTATGGGCTTACGAAACCAATATTCATACACCTACAGGTGCCACACCTTTTTCCTTAGTCTACGGATTTGAAGCTTTCTTACCTATTGAAGTTGAAATCCCCTCATTGCGAGTATCGCTAAAAGGAATGATCAATAATGACGAATATTGGGTATCCAGATTGAATGAGTTGGAAATCCTAGATGAAAGGCATTTGAGCGCATTAAACCATCTCCAAGTTTATCAAAATCAGCTCAAACGAAGATACAATAAAAATATCAAAAATAGAAACTTTCAAGTTGGTGACCTAGTACTAAAAGAGAATCAAAAGATATAACTAAATCAAGATGCGAAGGGGAAGTTTGAACCAAAATAGCTCAATCCATTCATCATCACTGCAAGCTACGGCTCTAGAGCTTACCAATTGGCTACTCCTAAAGGAGTACCTTTAGCCAAACCACTGGACAACAACCAACTTAAAAAGTTTATACTTAAGCACATCAGAGTATCCCAGTGAAAAATATAAAAAAGAAAGAAAAATAGTAAAGATAAATGTTGTGCCTATAGCGCACATGCCCTGTTCAGACCAGGGACCCCATCTCCTTATTTCACTTTCACTAGGTCATTTTGCTTTTGCTTCATTTTGTGTGCCCCTGTTTTTGAGCTTAAAGTGGTCACATGCCTCAAAATCATCAAACTTACCTTGGCCAAGTTTACCTACCCAAATTTCACTAAGTTTTGAGTCATTGTGGGACTTGCACTGTAGGTTTCCACCCTCTGTTGGTCGCCACCTCCATCTTTCCTGATAGGCCCACCACTGTAGGTTTCCTTATGCAGATTGCTGCCCCCATTTTTCCGTTCTCTATGACTAACCTTCAACGTTCTCCTGCATTGCGAGCTCCACACCTCGTTCCTTTGTCTGGGGCTCTACTGAGCGTCCACTATGGCATGAGTTTCCACAGTTCTCACCTACTTCACTATCTTTTGTACTTACATTTAAGGCCTCCATTAATGACAAAATTGTCTATAAGTAGACATCGCCTTGGCTGTCATTTTCACCCTAAGTTTTGAAATTTGAGAGAGCATGCTGCATCCCTCCATGCGTAAATATTCAAATGCTTTGCTTCTCATTGCATCATTTGATGCACGTGGTTCAAGTATGTATTAGGTTCCTCGCCATCCATTTCAGTGCTTTCAATGAATTGTAGGTTAGGGTTTAAGAAGTTTGTGAATCAAAGTTGAAGCGGTTGTAAACCCTTGCCCCTTGTTCTAAACCCTGGCATGCATTTTTCGTGTCCATCTAACCATCA
This sequence comes from Sequoia sempervirens, assembly GCA_007258455.2. Classification (NCBI taxonomy): domain Eukaryota; kingdom Viridiplantae; phylum Streptophyta; class Pinopsida; order Cupressales; family Cupressaceae; genus Sequoia; species Sequoia sempervirens. The sequence continues at coordinate 4,512 of VDFB02259832.1, read as the reverse complement.
AACTATCTCAAAATGCCACTTGAGAAAAAATAATTAACGAGGGCCTAGTGCTTTGCAACTCTTCCATTGAAGCAATTGATATAATCTAAATACTCATCATAAAGAATGAAGCTTTCACAGACTACCAATAGTAGGACTCCGATCCCTCTATGCTATGCCTAGTGATAAAGCCTACAGGGCTGTCTACCTTACTAACCTTGTGGATTTCACTCTCACCGTCGCTCGTTAAATATTGGAGTAAAAATGGCTAAGTTCATGATGTTGTGTGAAGGTCCCATGCAAGACTCCACCTGTGGGCTGCTCCTACTTCATCGTTGTCCCGTAGCGATGAAGCCTCAACATCATTCCTCTAGGTGGGTACTGTAGTCATTGTTACTTGAACAAAAACTTTGGATGCAATGTCAAAACTCTAAGTCAGAACCTTCCAACGGGCCTATGTATGTGGACTACCATTTGTGCGAGGCAGTCATCTCGTTGCCTCTGCTAACGGAAAAACACCCGTGCCTCACCATCTTGCAGGTCCTACATGCTATGCTTCCTCAAAGGCGAAACCTTAAGATCACCAACATAAAAATTTGTGATGAGTGACCCTTGTGGGTTTGCCTCTTCGGAATGTTGCCTGCAGGGGGCCATCACCCTAACACCGTTCCTTAATGGTAAAGCTTCATTTCTTTCCCACCACTCGAATCTGGAACCCACCAATGCCATCCATGCAAAAATGCATAATTGACAAACTTCAAGGCGAGTCTCTTTGATAGGTCTGCTCATGCGGGTCACCACTATTGGAATGCTATATTCGTAAAGCCGCTCTTTAAAGGAAAAACTCCAACGACACTTTGCATCATGTCCTCCACACTCATAATTTCCACTTCCCGTAGAACTACTAAGTCTTAAAGCTAAAATGTTAAGTTTTTCTCCTTGGGTGCATTGAGGAAGTTTTCACCACATTTCACCACTGTTTTAATTGCAATGACCCAACAACAACCCGATATGCGGCTCCCGCACTGCCCAACTCTGCAGTCTATAAGTCCCAACCTTAAGGGAGCTTAAGCAAATCCAACTAAGAAAATGACCATGCAAGTCCTTCTATGTGAAACTTTGCATGTGGGATGCCGCTCACCTCTATCCGCTTTTTAAACAACAAAACATCGACAGCTTTCCCACCCACTGCTCCCGCATTCCTTGAACCCAAAAAAGCATCAAGGTTCCATCTAACAACTCTGAGTGACCCATCACCTATTTTCACACGTGCCCAATCATTTCAAAAGGAATTCGCTCATCAACTATGTCATGTGAAAATTCTCTATTAGAATTATGTCTGCAGGATTTCATGGCCCTTGTGTGGTCCCATAACAACATTCAATCCCATGGCCTCCTCAGGGGAGAAACTCACATCCCCAAACTCTCACTTTAGTAAATGGCCCGAACGAGCTTCAAATGGTAGATAACGATGAATGTTATGATTTTTTAAGGGTGCATAGATGGATCTAATAGTGAATTTTCATGATTCAACTAATATTTGTCCTCTTGATTTGTCAATGCACTTATTGCACCTTTCATGTGCAAGAATTATGGAACCTGCTGAGGGGCCATTGGAGAAACTAGTGGGGAAAGTTGACAAAGTAAAGAAACTTTCCATAACTCCCAAAGGGAAAGAAGAGAAAGAACAGATGAAGTACCAGTTCCACGGAGTAGAATGCACTTCTAAGATCACGTCCAACTGGGACATAATCTTCGACATCGACCTCAGGCATGTAAACATAGATGAATTCAAGAAAAGATTAATGATCAATCCCACTAAAAAGGAGGCCTTAAGAATAAAAGAAAGTGGCCTTGAAAAGGTAGCTATATTTTCTCCCACTCTCAATGCTCTAGAGGTAGTAATGGCCTACCAAGAGTGCTATCACTCTCATAACAATTTTTTTTTACCAAGAATGGAAGGGTACTGGCAGACTTATCTACCAAATCTATCTGTAGGACTTTTGGTATCCTAGTCTTTGATGAAATGGAGGAAATAGAAAAGGTATTTTCCTTAACAATCTGGCAACAAGATCCTCTTGGGTGTAAGAGAACAATAAATCAATCATGGCTAAAGGATAAGAGAGGTAGTGCCAACAAAGTACCTCAAACATTGTATAGGAGAAACTTCTTGGAAGAATATCATGATCTAGTCATGCTCCTGAGCAGAGTAATGGGCCTTCCTACTACCACCTTCTTTGAAGAATGGATGTTCTACTTCATAGAAGAAATCCTCTGAGGCACCACCAAATTCCATTGGGTGAAGATGATAAGTGAGAATTTGCATAATCAATTCATGGCGGTAAAGAATACCACAAAATTCTACATGATTTCATATTTGGTCTACCTTCTAGCAGTGAAGTTCCCATACAAAGGATTATTCTGTGTTGGAACATTGGGAACCAAGAAAAGACAACTGAAGGTATACAACTCCTACCCTGAGTTACAATATAGTAATTTCAAGGACTACAAAAGTGTGAATGATGCCTTCATTGGGCATATTATCAGAACCTTGGGAGGAGATTACAAAAGAAGCATGTCACATAGTGCCAAGGCACTCGTAAAGGGTTTTGGATATTTGTTCATCCAATTCCCAAAATTCACATACATTAGAGTAGAGGGGTTCTTGGGAAGACCCTATCAGCTACCACACTACCCCAATGATAAAATCATTATGTTAGAGCTTACTCAGTAGCTATATATTGCCCACACCCTGTTGAGTAACAAACACTGAGTTGGGGTCCCATATCCCCTTACATTTAGATAGGAAATGTACTCTTTCCCTACTACAAAATGTGCTAAGCACTTTGAGAAGGAATTGGAAAAGTATAACTTGGACTTGCATACAAATAGGGGGAACGTGGATCCCTATGGCAAGCTGAAGAAACAAGTTGGGAGACAATACACCCACCGACCTTACATTGAAGACTTTTGGGAAAATTGTGACGATGACAAGGAGGTTCAGATGTGACATTATATGAGGATAGTTTCCCAGTTCGTGAAGTCCATTGATTTGTTCCCCATGCTAGATCAGATCATGGAGGATGACAATATTGTGGATGAAAGATACAATGCCTTGGCCAATAATTGACTGGACTGAGAAGGAGGTAATTGACCTAGACACTATCATGTGCCCCATTGAATAGAGAACCAAATAGTGTGTTGATGGAAAAATAACTTAATTGCAAGAACAAGGTGTAGAATTAACATACGGGGAGCTCAAAGATGAGCTTGAAAGTGAAACTAACAGTGGCACCACTGCATGATCGTTAGTTGAGGCTCCCAAGTCTCCACCTATCACAAGATCTAGAAAAATGAAGGACATTGCTGAACAAAAGCCCAAGCATAAGGTATACACTAGGAATGCAACATAAGGACAACCATAAAAAAATGCAAAAAGAACGAGAAATTTTGTTCTTGAAATGCCGACCATCGAGGAGAAAGAACACCTGAACGAAGAGGAAGAAGAATCTGAGTGACCTTTCTTGCCACAACCTACCACCACTACTCTCCCATCAACTGCTACCATTGCTGTCATCACCACTCCATCACCTTCCACTCCTAATTCTTTGTCCGTCTCATCTCCGCCTGTCATGGAAATCTCTATCCACCTCACATGCGCTTCACTGACTACTCCCATGATGTTGCTAGATTCTTCCTCTTCCACCACTTCCCCACTGTCATATGCCTCACTTCCTCCTTCATTAACTGCCCTTTCCACTCTGCTACCTTTAGTTCCAACAACTACCATGGCACCTCCCACTCTGCTGCATGCCTTCACAGCTTATATGCAAAATGTGTCGATTGAGCTCTCCGGGGTAATCCTCGACCCCAAGGTCCAAGTGTTAGTGGCTTAGCTTGCTACCGCTTTGCCTCTCCCTCCACCACCTACTGAGCACCCAAATATGGAGGAAAAAATGAAAATATCTAAAGAAATGGAAAAGCTCATCGCAGAGCAAACCAGGGATGCTGTGAAAGATATTTCTAAGGAACAAGAAGATTTTGATAGGGATGATTATTTTGAGCATCCTAAGGGTGGATTGAATATAAACATAGATAAGGTGGCCTTAAATGAGGAAGAACAAAAAACATCTGAGGATGAAGATGTTGATAGGGTTGATGAGCATTATGAAGTTGAAACATCTGATCAGGAGCTAGATGAAGAACAACCTTGAGAACACACAGATGAAGAGTTGAACCCTAAGGAGCATTGCTATGAGGAAGGGAAGATTTATATGGATATAGATGTGGAGATAATTGATGAGACTCCATAGACTGGCCAAGACAAGGGCCTGAAAGATGAAGAGGTGCTTCTATGAGAAGAAGAAATGAGAGACAAAGAAGAGGAAAATGTGAAAGAAAAGGATGCAAAGCCTATGGACAATGTTGGGACTGAGCTTGAAGCTACTAAAGGGACAACACCACAAGAAGAGAATACTATTGAATAAAATGTAGCATCTACTGAGCTTGGCAAAGAAAAGGCCATGCTATGAG